>JBBPDA010000145.1:20868665-20895177 GCA_037974385.1 Arnoldichthys spilopterus
AGAGAGAGAGAGAGAGAGAGAGAGAGAGAGAGAGAGAGAGAGAGAGAGAGAGAGAGAGAGAGAGAGAGTTTGTGTGTAGGAAGGTGAGGCAAGGGTTAGATGTAATGAGAGAGTTTCCCCTCTGATGGGATTAAATCACTGCCTTGTTCCTTTTAGCATCCGGTTACATGGCAGCCTTCCAAGGAAGGTGATCATTTAATCGGCCGAATCACTCTGAGCAAGCGCACAGCCATGCCCAAAGAGGCTGGAGCACTGCTGGGGCTAAAGGTTAGGTGACACACACTGTTTGAACACCATTTACACCCTGTTACACAAACACACAGTATATTCAGTAGATCAGTGTGTTTGTGTGTGCATGTCTCAAACTATTTGATTTTGCCTAATTGGAGCAGCATATGGTCGCTGTCACAAGAAATCCTTATCTCTGAAGAGGAAACTTTTTGAGAGACATAAATTGTTTTTATCTCAACATCTGTTATTGTAGCTTAGAAGAAACTGTCATTAAAACAAGTAAAAAAAAGATTGCAGTAACTATTTTTTATTCTATTCTTCTGCTTTGGTCATTGCACTGTGCTTATTCTGTTGTATTGTAATATAATTTGTGTGCAGGTGGTAGGGGGAAAGATTACAGAAACAGGGAGACTCGGGGCCTTCATCACCAAAGTTAAAAAGGGAAGTCTGGCAGATGTGGTGGGCCATTTACGGGCAGGTTAGCTCATTTCTGCTTTAGTTTTCAGTATGTATTCACACACGAGTTCACTTTTGTCACAAATCACCTATAACATGTCCATTTAATTGAATAAGCATCAAAGAACACACATTTACTGCTGTTTTCTTATTAAGATACTTTACTCACAGAGATTTCCACCATGTTTCATGTTAATTTCTTATGCTGAGATAGAGAAATGTGTAGTTGTTACTGTAATTTTACCACATAGTGCTTTTTTGTCCTTAGGAGATGAGGTGCTACAGTGGAATGGTAAATCATTACCAGGATTAACTAAAAAGGAAGTTTACAATATCATTTTGGATTCCCAAACGGAACCCCAAGTGGAATTAGTTGTTTCAAGGCCCATTGGGTAAGTCTTCCATTACCTTCCTAACATTATTAATGAAATCTGGTCACGCAAAGTGTTATTTCAATGGCAAATGACCTGCAGGATCTCTTAAGCACAAAGATTTGTCATAGTCTGTTCAAGAGGAAGTCTGCACTCAAGGCACAAGTGTTTGCCCAGTCGAACCTGCTTCAGCATTATGGAATTCTGGTGTAATTTATGTTTGTATTGTGTTTAGTTTTCACTGTTAGCCATTATATTCTCCTTTGCACTGTCCTCCTACCTCTTTAAAAAGATGTATTCATTGATTTCTCTCCAAACACTTGCGAAGGGTGTATAAATCTTACCAGTAAGTAAAACAAACTCTGTGAGATTTTCATCCCCCACCTCTCTCCCCATTTGCCTTTGTCGATTTCCCCATGGAATAGCGGAGCCCTTGAAGACAGAAGCCATTCACCATTCTGCGTACACCTCCCAGTTTCTCTATGTGTTTATCAGCTGACCCTGCAATATTAGATTCAAATCCTACTGTGTCTCAGCTCTATGTATGTGTGCGTGTGGGTGGGTGGATTGGTTAAGTGTGAGTGCATGTTAAAAAGAAATACATGCAACGTGTGAAATCATTTCTCTTTCCAGTGATATACCAAGAATTCCAGAAACATCACACCCTCCATTAGAATCTAGTAAGTACTCTGTCAAACATCATGTTCTGGAGTAATTGCAGTTCACTTAACCCTCAGATCAGCATGGTGTCAGTTGTGATTTTAGTGGTGCTTTTGTTGTCTGTGACTCTGCAGCAGGTTCAAGCTCATTCGAGTCTCAGAAGATGGAGCGACCATCTATATCTATCCTGTCCCCATCTAGCCCAAGTGGTCTGAGAGATGCTCCCCAGCTCCTGCCTGGACAACTCTTGGTGGATACAGTACTACTCAGAGTGTTAACATTTGTTGCACTTTTGCATGCACTTCTCAGTTTTTCTCACTGTATGTTTATGGAACCTGTACCTATGTA
The DNA here is from genome assembly GCA_037974385.1 of Arnoldichthys spilopterus. Taxonomy (NCBI): domain Eukaryota; kingdom Metazoa; phylum Chordata; class Actinopteri; order Characiformes; family Lepidarchidae; genus Arnoldichthys; species Arnoldichthys spilopterus. Next base: position 20,870,732 of record JBBPDA010000145.1, read on the forward strand.
TCTTGCAGGTGAAAATGTGGTATGATAAAGTTGGCCATCAACTGATAGTGAATGTGCTGCAGGCCAAAGAGCTGCCCTCTAGACTTGATGGAAAACCCCGGAACTCTTATGTCAAAATGTACTTCCTGCCTGATAGAAGGTGCTCAGACTTATATGGGTCTTTGGTTAAGGTTACATTTGTTTGTTTGTTTTTTTTATGACAAGGCATGTGCTAAATTTTGATCTTGGGGTCCATTTGCTCTGGTTCTGCCAGTGATAAAAGCAAGCGGAGAACAAAGACAGTCAAGAAGAGTCTGGAACCCAAGTGGAACCAGACTTTTGTGTACACCCATGTGCATCGGCGGGATTTCAGAGAACATATGCTGGAGATTACAGTGTGGGACCAGCCCAAAGTGCAAGATGAGGAAAGTGACTTCCTGGGGGAGGTATGTAAAATATGTTTCTCTGGCAAGTCAAGTAAGTTTATTGTCCCTTCTGCTATATGCAGTAGAATGCAATCACAAAACAAGACTACACAAGGGTGGAAGGGACAGGGTAGGACTAGTGCAGTGCAACCAACAAATAGCAGAAACAGTACTAAGGGTAATTATAGTGTTGCCAGATACTGCATTTTAACAGCAGAGTAATTAAGCATGCAAAAAGGCTAAGACTATGAGATTATGAGGAATAACAATATCAGGCTATGGTGCATAATTTCCAGAAAGTAGCAGCAACAGTATAGAACAACCTGTTCAGTATATAAATGCAAACTATATATACTGAATAGTTATAAGGGAGTGGTGTGATAGGGTGGCGTGATATCAGTATATCACTCATAAATTAATCCAGTACAGATCTACAATGTTTTCCCCCAGTTCCACCTATTAGCTAGGACTCTCATAATGATACCAGTGCTAGGGGAGTGAAAGCTATCACACACTTCCTGCAGGTCAGATGAAGTGTCACATATTTTTTTAAACCACTGCTAGCATAACAACATTGGACAACTTCTGTTGCATCAACCAGCAGACTGACATGTTAGTTAGCCTCATCTTAAGTTCTGAAGAGAGAAGGAGGCCAATTTCCCAATGCAGGACCAATGTTTAGACAGTAACAGTAACAGTAGCAATAATCAGTTTGTGACTAAACCAAATGCTAAATGCTTTTATTTGAATTTGAATATCTTAATGGGAGATGTGATTTTATATGGTGAATTTGTTTTGTTTTATTGATTGAATTTTATTCTTGTTTTAAGCAACATGTTAGTCATCACCATTATTTTATTACAATACTTTTATGACATTCTGATAGCAATTTTGTTAAATAAAACATTGCATAGTGGTGTTTAAAAGTTTGTGAACCCATATAAAATTTCTATATTTCAGCATAAAAATGACCTAAAATATAAGTCCTGAGAGTGATACAGACCACCCAATTAAACAAATGAGACAAAAAAATAAATACTTGGCTATTTAATGAGACAAATGGTCTGATATCAGATGTCTGTGAGTGGCAAAGTATGTGAATCTTTGCATTCTGTAGCTGGTATGACCCTAACTTCAACTAAATGTTTCCAGTGTATGTTGCCCAGTCCTGTACATCAGCATATGTGTATATAGGGTCATTGTCTTACTGTATTAAAAAAACTTCCTCTAGAGATTCAGTTTACAGACAGATGCCCTGGCATCTGAACTGTGGCTTTTTATTGCCACCCTATTATACACACCATTGTTGTTAAGTGTTCTCCTGTTGTTCGACTCATAAACATTACCATTAGCCAATGTGAGGGAGGTCTTCTGTTGCTTAGAAGTTACCATGGGTTCATCTGTGACCTTGCAGACTATTGCACACCTTGTCTTTGTTGGTCCTGGGAAGGTTAACAATGGTTTTGAAATTTCTACACAATCTGTCTGACTGTTGATTGATGAAATCTTAAACTTTTTCAGCCTGATAACTATCAGCAACCCTTTTTCTGAAGTCCTAAGAAATATTTTTTGTGCAATGATACACATGGATAATTTTCCCAATAACTAAAGTACCAAGTATTATATTTTTTGTCTAATGTGTTTAATTGGGTTCTCCTTATCTACTCTTAGGATTTGTAAGAAATCTAAAGAAAATAAAGGGCACTTTGCACTGTTTTATACACAAATGCATGATGACTAGATTTAAAGTGATTTCACAGTTATTTTAGTGCAAACACTTTATCTATGAATCAGCCAGTTCCTTACATATGACATGGCGTGAGTGCTTTTTGAAGTTTCAACTTCTCTAACTTTTTCACCCCACTGTAGATCCTGATTGAGCTGGAGACTGCCCTGCTAGATGATAAACCTCACTGGTACAAGCTGCAGACTCATGACCTCTCTTCCATCCCACTGCCCCACGCTTCGCCGTACCTGCCCCGGAGACACACCCACACAGACACGCCCACAAAGAAGCTGCAGCGTGAGTAAATAATTTAACAGTGTCCCATTTGTCTGAGCGAATGCAGAGCATTGAATAGACAAAGGGAGGTGATTCATACTAATTTCATTACTTTCAGAAAGGCAACAGAGCACCTCTCAAAAGACAGATTGACATTAAAAAACTTTAAAACATTTTTAATTCAATGATTATTACATGGCTTATGGCTGTGTTATACATTTCTTAATTTTTCATGTCAAATGTGAATGTTTGTGAAGAGTGTGTGTGTAGGTGTGTGCCTACAGTGTTCGTGCTAGTGGTTTGCAGTTATAAATGTACATACATTTAAATGTGGTCTTTACCTTCATCTAAGAATTTCATATGTTCATATATGTATGTCTTTTATCTGTCTTGTCTTTATGTCAATATGTCTGTCTGCATATGTGTTTCTGTATGTATGTCTGTGTGTGTGCATGTGTATGTGTGTGTGTGTGTGTGTGTGTGTGTGTGTGCAGGCTCTCAACGTATCACAGAAACAGATTACGATGATGGTATTGGCGTAGTGCCTGCAGGTGGGTAGGGGGCATGATGCCAGTATCATCTACACTAATACTGTGACTTGTGCAACAGAACACAGAAAGAGATGCAAGCAACCAGCAGCTGGCTCTTCCTGCCCCTAAAAGCCACTGCTGTAGTCCGAAAGACAATGCACAAATGAGACCAATAAGTGCAGCAAGTCATGACATGTGTAATCAACACATGCTTCTTAGCTGCTAATGCACATTAAAAATTGCACTGAGTTGCCAGTGTATTAAGTATACTTATCCTTTAGCATGTTACACATGTGTAGGGCTTCAGAACAGCATGAAGTCACCTGGGTTCTTCAAGGATTCTACAAGATTTTACATGTGTTTTGTAATGAGTTAGCATTTGGAAATGATTCTCTTGTAAGTTAGTTGCAAATTGGATGGCTGCAACAAACTGGGGTTATGCAAGCAAACTTTGATGGAAATAATGTTGATTTGGTTTTAGACAAAAACACTGAATCAGCAAAGCTGTGTGGTGTTTTCTCTTGTAATGGCCTTTGATTCATCGTTAGAAAATCGATCTTGTAAATGATGGTAAATGAAAGTGACTATTTGTCATTGTGAACACAACCCATCGCACAAAGTGCACCACAATGAAATGTGACCTCTACATTTAACCCATCTGCATGTGGCACAGCGGGCAGTAATCAACAGTACCCAGGGAGCATGGTAGTGGGTACATCAGTGGTGCCTGGGCTGGGACCCAAGTTCCAAACTATAACGTTACCACTGCCCATATGAATGAATTGTGAAACAGTGTTTTCTTTTTGATTGAACTGTGTGCACATGTAATGCTGAAAGAATATTGAATTCAGTAACATATAGCAAACTTTACAACATGTTCAAGTATTTAATGGGCACTCTAAGCCAAAGGAGCTTGTGGTGGTAGGTGATCATTTGTTGACCATGACCATCAGCAAGTGCTGTTGAATCAAAGTTGGATCAGTCTTCAACATGCTTGAATTTCAAATGCTAAATCAGTGGCCAATATAACAGGCAAGATCAATACAAATTCAGCTTCAGAAATCATCAGAGATTTGCTTAATATCAAGTCATCAGATTACTTGAAAAAATGCATAAATTGTGTGAGAGTGGAAGTGTACCAGAGTAAACTGGCAACTCAGTGTCAACTGTGTAACACTAAAGCATCCATTGCGGGAGACTGAAAATTCACTGTCCATAGACAAGGTCCTGTCTCCAGTGCTTTTTTTCAGTAGAGTAGACCTTGGTCACACTACAGTGCAAAGTGTGCATGACATCACTGTCAAAAGAGAAAAGTTGAAAGAGTACACCCAGAGGAAGGCCGATCCACATGTTCTCTTTTCTCTCTGCATGGTAGAAAGTAGAAAATGACATGATTTGTGGTAGTTTATCCTTGATACCTTGCTTTCATTCTCCAAAAGCAGCACATCTAATAGGACTTTGAGTTCGGCTGTGACTTTGCTGCTCCTTAAGCAGGTGGTCTATATAAGGATATTAATCCAGGCTGGTGGTCATGGCTTATTATAGCATTAATGTTACTAAGTAAAATTAGTGAAAGACGTTACTAAATTGAAATATAGTCCATATGTAAAGTGCATCTTTTGTAGCTTCATTTCTTCATTGCCAAGAATGCTTGGTTTGTAATTGCTGGTATCTCAGAAGTCACAGTAGCTGGTTAACTGAAGAACTGATGAATTTGGACAGAAGTGTCTGGTAGTGGGAATGTAAATTATTTTTGTTAGTTTAAGAGTGCATGTTAAGTTTGAGAGGGGGGGTTTACTTCCACCCAGTGTTTAGGACTCAAATTTAAAATCACAGAGAATAGATGTGGTTGCTGTTTTGGAAAAGTAGATACATGAATGAATGAAACGGGTATCTTTTATCTTTTATTTTTTATTTTTTGCATGCACATTTGAACTGAACTGCGCTTGTGTATCTATTTCCTCTTTTAGTGTTTTTTGAAGTAGTACTTGTTGTAAATATTGCTTTTTGGTTTGTGTGTTTTTGCCAATTTATAGCCACAGAAAGTCGACCAAGGGAAAGAGAGAGGGAGAGAGAGAGGGAAAGAGATCGGACCACGTTAGAGGTTCCAGAGCAGCAGAGAATAACGCATCATCGCTCTCGCTCTGTGTCCCCTCACAGAGAGGAGGAGAGCAGAGCTAGATCACGGCCTGCTAACATCCCCATGCAGAGGTAACACAACAAAGAAGCACAACATCACTGAGGAAAACCTCTTAACTAATTATTTATTTCTTTTTTGAGGGAATGGTGTGTGTGTGTGTGTATGGGGGGGTACATTCTTTTTCAGTGAAGAAGTTTTGAAAAGCAAATCTTTTATTTTATTTTTTTTACATTTCATAATACTTTTAGGTATAAAACAATACACACGAGAGAACAAACAATCAAAATCTCTCTCTCCTCTCTCTCTCTCTACAGGAGTTTGGATGAGGTTCAGCATTCCCGTCGGTCTCGTTCCCCCACTCGTTACCATGACCGCAGCCGTGTACAAGAGAGAGAGTATGTGGATGACAGGTAAAGAAATAACTGTGTTTGTGTGTGATTGAAATATAACATCTCATCTATTATGCTCAAGTGCCTTATAGCATATTTTATGTTTTTCTTGAGGATGTTAGAGGTGTTTCAGATACAATGAATGAAGGTTTTTTGAAGCAAAAGTGGACTGACAGAAACTGTTTTACATCATATTTGCTATATGTTAGAGATACACTTAAATTTCTGCCACTTAAATTTTTGGTTTTCTGCAGAAAAATGTTTTTTGCCAAGAAAACTCCAAAGATTCTCTGTTCATTCAAATATCAAAAAGTTGTACAGTATTCAGTGCCTTCTCCACTACATGTCTGAGACCACTTGAAGACCACTCAATGTGCAGAATACAGCAAATTTAAAAGTGTCTGCTAGTCTTATCTGCAATAATTTTTGAAATAGTAAGAAAATTCCCAAATGCCAGAGCCAATGTGCTAAATATTGAGCATGTCCTAACTTTCAGTTTTGGTTTTTTGGAATTTTCATTTTGCATCACTGCTTTAAATCTGTTATTGTAATATTACATAATACAAAAAGGGAAAACCATGACAAACTTTTTCTTCAGCATGTGACATTAATAAACTTAGCACTCGTATGAATACACATAAATATCTGAAAAGAGAATTCCATGTTGAATGCATAATTAATGATTTTTCTTCTTTGAAGTCAATTTGAGTGAATTTATCCAATATTCCCCATCATTCTTTTTATTATTTGCACATCACCATTTCACATGCCAATTAAGGAACTGAAGGCACGTTTTGTCCAGAGGAACAAATTCCTTTTTTCCGTTTTCATGGTCAAGAATAACATAACAAAGTCACTAATTCATATGGATTTCCTCTAAAAGCTTGTGCTGCTTATAATGCCCAGGTTAGGTTTTAAAGATTATGTTCTTCAAGTTCAATTATACACATGCTCCTTCTTTATGTTTGCTTGTTTATTGTTTTGTTTGTATGTTTATTCCCTCATGTGTCATTCATCTTCATGGTAATTGCAGTGAGGTCATCATGATTCACAGATCAATACGGGGTAGGAGCGCAGAGTGCCTACACACCAAAAGGTAAAACACTGGACCCGAACTGAATCTTTACTAGGAGTTAGAGTGTGTTTTTTTTATCATCACCTTACTTTGTATACTTAGTTTGATTAAATGTATGTGGGCAGCATAGATGCATTCATGTTTTCTTCCATATTCATTTGAGTATTTCTACTGAGTGTCTAGTTCAGGATTATTCAGGATTGCTCAGGATTATGCAGCACAGTAGCTCACTGACAAGAACCATTAGCAATGGAACTTTCCACTCCTTAATGGCACATCGCCTGAAGACAAAGCCAGCGATCTCTACAAGGCAACAGTTTAGTTAACCTCAAAATAACCATCATACTTTATTTGAGTGTTATTATGACATTATTTTAATCACAGCATCAGAGAACAAATTAGAGTGCCTTACACAGAGAGGCTGACTGGCTGGCAGGAGCTGCTTCTTAAGTAATTTATGGCCTTTTTTAGGTTTCGTATGCTGTTGTTTTACTTTACTTTACTGTGTCCACTTTTTGCACGCTTGCACATTGTTCTAACTTCAGAAGGTATAGCACACTTCCACCAAAGATGCCCCTGTTAGTCAATGGCATTCATAAAGACATCTATAGGTAAGGAGGCAAATTGGAAAGCAATTTCCCTTTTGCCCTGAAAGCCCTGGACTTCCTGAAATAACACAATTACCAACCCAGATATAGCTTTGAACTTATTTGCACAGAATATGGCAAATGTGTATATACTGGTGTATACAAATGTTTTGTAGATTTTCTTAGTAAAAATAAGTACACAAAACATGGAATGTGGCGAAGTTTGTGTCTGTGTGTGTGTGTGTGTGTGTGTGTGTGTGTGTGTGTGTTATTGTTGTTAATAGGGCTGGCCCAAATATGGCACAAAATTTACAGGCTTTACATTTTCTTCTGGTATTTACAAATGAGTATTCAAACATTTACTCGTACCCTTAAAAATAATTTTAACATTGTATAATGTATCATAATTTTAACTATTTTTAGTACTGCAGTTCAAAATGTAAAATGCAGAGACAATGCATTAATAGTCAGCTAAAGCTATTGCTTGTGCACTGTATATAGCTATAGAAGCAGTTGTATAATCTTATTCAAATACATATTTCATGAGTCATGTAAACAGTAAGGATTTTAGTTAGTGACGACAGAAGCAACTGCAGCAATCTGGCTTCCCCACCTTATGTGCTCAAAGAACTCATCCAACAAAGAGGATACAGTTGCTAAGGCTCTGACCTACCAGCTTTAGCCTCACCCTCACCACATTAGCACTATATGTTTTATTATACTTACATGCTTGAGATAACTTGTGGTACTCTCATACCAACCGTCATCAATTTTGCATGTAACTTTTTTCCCAATAATTTATAACTTTCCTACATTCTCCACTATCTCAGCTTCTGAATTCCAAATATAGAATTGAATGCTAACGCATGCTTGAATATTTTAATTATTTGGGCCAGTACTACTTCTTGCAGTGTTTCCTGTTGTGTGCTTAAATGAAATTCTTTTCCAATTACCATATTGTGTTAAATATGTACTTGTACCATGCCAAGCAAGCAAGTAAATACATCTAATCACACATCAGGCTCTTCAGACACAAATGCGATAAAAGACTGATATGAAATAAGTGTTACCTGTTTTTGTAGTAACTAAAGAAAGTATTTACTCTGAGTAAATGTAGTTTTTTGTCCACAAAACCATAGTTTGATGCAGAGTGAAACAAGGCCTTTCTCTTTTCATGTGCCCCTTGTCTTTTCTGTGGATGCCCAATGACAATGCACTTTAATCTAAATTTCTAGCATATTATACTAGCAATTTGAAAGTTAATGCTGCATTTTTATCATGAGTATTACTTTAACAGTTTTATACATTTTAAGGTTTTGCACTTTTTGGCTCTCCATATTACTTCTCCACATTGTGTACCACAGAGAAGTCATACATTTCTTTTAATATATTTTATATTTTATATTTTATCATAACACTTTTCTTATAATTTAGCATGTTTTCCCAGTGGTACTTGTTGAATTTGCTCAGATATTTTTGCATATTTGTGTTTTTGTGTGTGCTCACACGTCAGCTTGCACGCTTGTGTATTAAGTTCCACCCTTCCTGCATGCCTTAAGACTCAGCCCCGGCCATCAGTGGTCTCTGCTACTCGCCAAACTGTCACACAACATGTGTTAAGGTTCCCTGATGACAGCCTCATTAGGTAAGAGATAGGTCATACCCATAGCTCACCCAAGATTGACACAAAATCATCCAAATGTATAAAGAAGTGTAAGTAGATAAGACATAAGAAGATGATGTGGCATATTTCATTGTCCAGAGGTTTCATTACATGCTTTACAGTCTCCTTTGCCATGATGAAATAAGCCTTTTCTTTTTTGCATTTAATATTATTTGCTTGTTATTCTTTATCTTATTTTTCTTCTTGTCCTCTATTCCATCTCTCCATTGGATGGCATGTTGTGATTCTAGTGATCTGCAGCCCCCTCTTGACAGGGTTAGAAGTGCTAGTACCAACTGTCTGAGACCAGATTCAAATTCCAATTCACCAGAACAAGAAAGGTACTCACAAGACCTCTTTTTTGTCAACTAGCTTGTGTTTGAGTCAAATTTTTTTTAATCCTTTTCACCAACCCTTAACGTAACACACTTGCCATATGCTGATACTTAGAGGGTGTAATATAATGTATTTTGTTTTTATAACCATTACTTTACAGATCACAGTGAATATGCACCCTTTTCATATCATCACTTACAGTGAAACTTATTCAACTTGTGTATACAATCAGTGAATGTCAGTTTAGTGTGACAGTTTAGTACACACAATCTGTTCATTTCCAGAGACTCTTACATACTTTGTCCCCTTGGAATACGATTCTATTTGCATTCTGAGCAGTTTTGATATAAAAAAACATTTTTGCATTTTATACAAAGGTGTATAAACCTTTCTGTTTTTATACAAAAAGTCCAACATCGCATGCGTCTTCACAAAACACCTCACAGAATGTTAATAATCTGTCATAATACAAGAATGTGTGAATAACTCAATAATGTCAGATAGAACCTTATAATTCCAAGGGGACAACTTGTACTTGCCCCCTGGTGTATGGTAGAGAATCAAAGGTTGTGTTTTGGTGTGTAGCTCGTATGGTGTTTGGTAGGTTCACACGAGTCTGTCCCCTGAGCTTTGCATAGCACAAGATAAATGTGAGATAAACACACCCTGTCTCTGTCGTGACTTGCCCTGTTTCTTTCCCGTTCCTACCTCAACCTCTTGGGGTGTGCTGGATATACACTGTCTCAGGAGTACCCAGTCACCCCCCTGCACCCGACCCACCAGCCCCAGGATTCTAATCCAACACGCCTCCCCTGAGGACGACAGGTACCCCCCTGTCCCCCTGGTGCCTCTGCTAACCCCAACAAGTCTCCTCTCCTGTCCTAACCACTTACCTTAGCTAGAACGCTACTTTGTGTGCTTTTTCGCTAAGCCCATGCTTTATTTAGTCTTTAATGAAGTTTGCGCACAAGTACTCTGTTTCTGTCTGAACCTGTGGCTTGATCCTGTGGCTTGATTTTTGATTCACTCTGACCGCACCCCCTAGCTTAACTGTGAGTGCTGTAGATTATTAGTGTGAACTGTTTAGTACAATACTTCTTCTCTTTAACCCACTCCACCTTCTTCCCACCACACCTTCACCCGCCAAAAATGTGACTTGTTGCTGTCATTGGAATCTCTTAAAAATTTGTGCATTATTTGTCCTTAACTTTCTTATGATCTTTGTTGCTTTATGTGTACTTTGCTGCCTTATTCCAATGTATATGTTGCCTTAGATATTTTTGAGTGATGTTTTATTTTATTTTATTTTTGTTGTTGTTGTTGTTTTGTCGTTCTGTAGGTTCTACCTGCTTTAAAGTCCCTTGACCAGGGCCTTAAACCTCACAATGTGTTGATTTTTCTAACTCTTGATTATTGTGCTGGGATGTCACTGCTGACAAATGTTCAGGATGTTGTTAAAGCTGTACAGTGAATTAACAAATCTTAGAATAAAATGTAACTTGTCCTATTTTAGCTTTTCTCAACCCTGGTTCTGGGGTGTTTTAGAGGTTCCAGCACATCTAATCCAACTAATCCACTCTTTAACAACCCCTTACTGAGCTGCTATAGGTGTGTTGATGCAAGGAAAGCACAAAAATGAGGAGGGTCATGTACCTTTAGGACCAGGGTGGAGAAAAAACTGCCCTATAGGACCCATACTACACAAGAGTCAAATCTTCTCGCTATGTTGTCTGTGTCTGTATTGTGTGTTGCTCATCATTCTCATTTCACTGTGCATCACTCTTGTTTTGTAAAATGCAACAAAAATGTTTTGTTGAAACTTGACTTTCAACCATTCTGTAATCAAGTGCGTGGGTCTTTGTCTTTGTCCCCTCCCTTCACATTGACCTATATGTCTGTGACCTGTTCACATGTGTCAGCTGGATTTTGGAGCCTATTTTTCCTACTCAGGAGACAGTTAACCACCTCAGTGCAAGGCCAGTAGCACAGAGGTATACTGTGCACACAGAGCCTACTTCAAAGGCAGAATGTCTCTATTATACACATATCACAGACATTTTCATTACCATTATTGTCACAATTTTACACAATTTTCTTTAACGTCCATTAGCTTCTCAGTGCTTTCGCCACTCATTCATTTGTTTCTGTTTGCTGTAATCATTGACATATTATAGGCAGTCGAGAACTCTGGACAAGCCTAGCTGTCAGAAACCTGGCAAGAAAATATCTGACAGTGAGCGGTAAGGAGACATACATTCCATACCATTTCATATCACATCCATAATGCAAACTTAGCAAACTTCAGTCCTGAAGGGCCAAAGTCCAACACAGTTTGTTGATTTTACTATTTAAACATGATTACCTTAGCAATTATCAAACTGTGTTGGACAGTGGTCTCCCAGGACCAAAGTGTGCAATCCCTGGTGTATTTACACTAACTAATTAAAGAAATACTGCTACACTTTTCTGTTATTAATGCAGCTGTTATTGTTCATTACTTTTTATTGTTTTTGAGCAGTTATCTTTGATAATTTTGCTTCAGTAACCAGTGTATTCCTAAAATGTTTTTGAATGAAAATGTTCCTTTTGGCACAGGTTCTATTGTCTTTTAACGGGGAGTTTCAAATTTCTACAGGAAAAATACTGGTGTGCTTCAGAGGCTTATCCATGGTCCCCTCTGTTTTCCTAAATATCACCTCCTCACTTTATATGCTTAAACATTTGCCTTCTTCCTCTTCTTCTTCTTCTTTTTCTTCCTCTTCTTCTTCTTCTGCTTCTTCTTCTTTTTCGTCTTCTTCTTCTTCTTCTTCTTCTTCTTCTGCAGAACTGTGTTAAACAGCTTATGTTCTTTTGGTTTGTCGGTGTGTGCTGCATTTTCATTTTTTTATTTCTTTTGTTTTATTTTGTTCTCCTGCATGCCTGTTTTCTCATCGGCCTGCAGAATACAGCCTACCTCTATTTTAAGGGGCTTCAGAGGAAAGGGGGTATCCCTGCTTCCACTGGGTAAGATGACCCAAAGAGGGTCTAGCCCAGGCTTACCCCAACAGGACAGGTGCTGACCCTGCTCTAAGCTGAGAGACCTCTTCTCATTTCTGAATACTTAAATATACCCCCCACACCCCCCAACACACACACACACACACACACACAAATATTACATTCTTGTGATGATTCTTTGTTGTCTCATTTTGCTGTATAGTTGCTACTCCTACATTAACTGTAGATTTTCTTCAAATTCCCACAGCCCTTTGCTTGTATTTGATACACTTTTCTATCACTCTCTTTCTGTATTTCCTGTGTCTCATGTGTTCTCCTCTCCCTTTAACTTTGCTGATAGTATTAAAGATATTGCTAAGGATCAAACAGATATTGACATGAAAATGTTTACTTTAAAAGTGTTAAACTGGGTATGATGCATTTTTTTAAATCATCGTTTCTGTCACATCTCTTTTACTTTTTCCTCCCTCCCAGGGGCCATCCGCATGCCAGCACTGCACACTCTTCATCAACGGGGACCCCTTCATCAGCACGTAGGGGCAGACAGTTGCCACAAGTCCCTGCCAAAAGCAGTAGTGTAGAACAAGGTAAAGCTTACTGGAATGCTTTCTAAAATATGAAACTCTGGGCCCATATTGTTTAAGGGTTTAAATGTTTTTGTAATCATATTCATGAATGATTTGTTTGTTTGTATTGATGAACATAAATTACTACAAATGTGTGTCGACAACCCAGAATATGGTATGATCGAATGCATGTGTTTAATACAGCCCTTGCCTCAGAGGAACGGACAAGGCAGATGAAGGTGCATTCTTACAGGACACCAGCTCCCTCCAGTACCAGTCAGGACCTGGAGAGGGCACTCAAGAACAAACGAGAGGTAGTCTCCTGTGTCCTTTCACCCTGCTTTTACAGCTCTCTTGCTCTGCTTTTTGTGTGCTCAGTATTACAATAGCCCTTTATAACTTTTGATTGATTGTTAGAACAATTCACAATTCACACTTTATCAAACCTGCTGCCTCTACTACAGAGGAGTACATGCTTCATCTCCTTCTCCGCTACAGCTTTATAAAGAGCAGCGGCGGAGCTGTGATAATGTATCCCATAAGTCCTCGGACAGTGATGTCAGTGATGTGTCAGCCATCTCTCGCGCCAGCAGTGCCTCACGGATCAGTAGCACCAGCTACATGTCCATCCAATCAGAGCGGCCCAGGGGTCGCTTCAGGTGAGAGGTCCAAGCCTTGTAAAACTTCAGCTTCCTGTTCCACGGTCTTTCTATTACATAATCAAATGACAGTCGGGAACACTGAGCACAAGTGTATGATGTATTTTTTTTCTTTAATAGTCATTCTCCACTGTTTTCCACTGTCCACTCCTGCTTTTCTGTTAGATATCCTCAACTTTTATCTCATAAGAACTCTGAGAAGTTTAAAAATATCAGTGTGAATTTGTTTTGTTTGGCTTGGAGCATACTATGAGCTATATGTTTTGGGGAATGATGGAACCTAGACTAAAGTAGTTAAAAGCTTGTGATGGTGAGGAAAGAGGGACAGCAAGAGGACATAGGGGTGGATGAAAGTAAGTTGTAGAAGCTGAGCAGGAAGGGGACTGGAGGTGAAGGTTAAAGATCATGCATTTTAACCTTGGAACCTTAAAAGCTACCAATCAATGCTGACTCTCTCTCCAAACATGACATAGTCATACTACCCTTTGTCTCTCCTGACAGGACTAACTAACTGACCTATCAAAATGTCTTCACCCAGGATACAAAACTAATCAATTATTTTTTTTTAAATACAAAGAAGAACAAATTAGAACATTTTTGCTGGTGCTGAAGTGTGTTCACAATGACAAAAAAAGTCATTTTCACTGTTCTAGCAACTGTCCAACTAGGCCTATTTTAGGTCTCTTGGAAATGGTCATATTTGATTCACAGTATAGAATTAAACGTATAGCTTTATTTAAATTTAATGTACTGAAATTCTCTTTTTAACTCTCCTTCTGCATTTTAGCCGTCATGTCCGCCCGTCCAGCCAGAGCATGTTGAAAAGCACGAGTGTCAGTGGTGAGATATTCTCTCTGGATCGCACGGATGGCAGCCAGTCAGACACAGCTCTGGGAACTCTGGGGGGTGGGGGGAAGAAGCGACGATCCAGTCTCAGTGCCCGCGTAGTGGCCATCGTGGGCATTCCATCCAGGCGAAGTAGGAGCACCTCTCAACTCAGCCAAACAGGTGAGATCCTCTCCCAGTCAACTAAACATGTCCCTTCATCAGCTGCACTAAGGCTGCCCCGTGGCATATCTTGTTTATTCTGTGTTTTTCAGACAACAATCAGTGCTTTCTACTTTGTTTGTCCCTGTATTACTCAGTATACAGACTCACACAAGAGCCAGAATACACTGCTTTTTTTCACTGGTATCAGGGCACAACTTTGATCACAGCTCTATGCAATGTGTGTATCAGCTTTTGATAGAATTAGGAATAATTGTTGTGGTTTTAATGATGTTTCTAAGCCTTAATTTGATATTTACTGATTCAGCAGTAGTAGGTGTAATATGCTAGCATGTTTGGGAAACAAGTATATTAAACAAAAGTCACTCTACTTGAGTCCAAATAAAGTGAATAAATCAGCTGTCACAGACCAATCAGATTTCAGTGACATTTATACACATCTGAAAATTAAAGCTTACAACACAAAAGCTGTTCCTGTGAATACATCGGAAATTATATGAAAAATAATCCAGAACAATACGTTTATAAGGACATTATTTTAAAATGACTTTCCGAGCCATGAATAACAGCAGCAACAGAGGAAGCTGCCCTTTGTTGGTGGAAGTAGTGTTAATGTCTTTCTCATTCACTCTTTCTCTCTCTCAGTTTCTCTCTCCCTGTTTTGTATTCTCTCCATATAGAGTGGCATGTCATCTTTATTAGAGTAGATAGGATGTCAGCAAAGTGGAGAGGGTGACCTGTAAGCTTAAGAGAGCTGAAGCAGTTGAGGGTGGCAGCGTTCTCCTGTTAGCATTGGCAGGAGTTTACTCTTGTCAGCTACATATCAACCCTGGACTCTAATCAGATATAATGCAGACAAATGCCTTTGAAGTTGGATCTGATATCCTTTAAAATCCCATATTTTAAGCCCTGTCTATTTATGGTTTAATAAATGGGTTTCAGAAAAAAAGAAACAAATTCAAAAAGGATGGTAGAAAAAAGTTCTTGGCAAGTTTGGCCGCCAAACCCCTGGACAATATCTTAAAAGGCCCACCAGAGGATAAATCAGACAGAGTAGCAGAACTTCTATAAATCAGTATTTTAAAGAGCTCTGTTGGCCTGCAGCAGCTGCTCTGCTCTCTGTAGCTTTCTTTGTGTCTAGCTAGCAGAGGAAAAGTGGGAACTATCATACGTTTTTCTTCTAAATCTGGCAAAAGGAATTAGAATAAATTTTCAAGTGGCTGAGTGACTAAAGTAATGACTGACAGAAAAGTTACTTTATGGCATGTCCTGATTTCTAGACGTGAATACATGATGCAGTAAAGTGCTGTTCATTTTACCTGCTGGAAATGGTTAAGCCTGACTTTACTGTAACTTGAATTCCTTATTTAATTATCTTTAAACTCTCATTTATCTTACATTTTAAAAGGAATTTTGTTAATATGTTTCAGAAAAAATGCACCTTGACACAATTTGCACAATTGTTTTCAGCTCTGGACTTTTAGGTCAGGTTTTTCCTTCCTTTCAATGCAGAAAGGCTTTATCTTCTACCTCCAGTAATCTGAACAGCAAACACTGACATCTAATCAGAGCTAACAGCTGTTGACAGTGTAAAAGGAGCAAGAGGATACTAGACTGTATTTTTCATTGGGGAAAGTGAGACACAAAGTGGTTTTGCTAGTTTCATAATAGCGCAGTCCTCATTTTATCACCATGCACATGGGTTTTCAAAATATTTTAAGGCAGTGAAATGTCATTGTGCTTTGACCAACAAAGACCACGTCTGACATCAGCGATGGTGCAGGTGCTTAACGCTCATTACTGACACAGGTTATGCATAAGCAGGTCTGTTTCCTCACTGAAAACTGATCTAGTTTGCAAGGTGAACAACCCATTATAATATCAATCTGCCATACCTCATCCCTGCCTTTAAAGGTGAGGTAACATTCATTCATTCATTCATTCATTCATGACATTCTGCATGTTAAGCCTGAAACACCAACCTTTGAATAATTAAGAGAGTTATGATAACCTTTTTGCTCCTTGCACTGGTGTAAAATCTGTTTATTCCATCTTTAAAATAGGAAAATGGATTAGACAAGCATAAAAAGATAGTTACACCTTGCGCTTCATGTTTACCATTGGATAAAATGTCAAATGTCAAAATAGAACCCATTATGTGCAATGTGTGACATACCTCTCTCCACTCTAACAAACAACTGGCACTCAGTGTTTAGCTTTAGAGGATGGCATTTTCAAAGCATCTGTATTCCATCAAAAGGCCATAAATACTGGGGATGGTGCCCCATGCCATCCAGCAGGAGATGGTTATACTCACTACAGCCAAAGCACCTTGTCTCAGACAGCAGTATTTCCTCCTCACTAAAGAAGGGCAACAAAGGAAAAGCACACAATTCTTTGAGCACATACACTCATGAGCACAAATATAAATTCTGAAAAGATTTAAGGTGTTTTGTACTACTACCTCAGAATTTCATCTTTTTATTTTCATCCATGGAACAATTGGTTAGTTTCCATCTTGTGTCTTTGTCAGTGTTCTTCATCCAGTATTCACTACAGGCCAAATGTTTAGAAGCAGTATTTATTTCATATAAAAATAAGCAAGATATAAAAGAGATTCGGCAGTACCATGTTAAAATAAAAATAGAGTTAGACTAAAGGTCTGCCAAAACCTGTCTGTTCATTTTTTTACTCCTAGTTTTTATTCTTAGAGACAATTTTCATAGTTGGTTCTATGTTTTGATGTATATATTTGTGAGAAACTAAATTTACTCCTTATTTTGTTACATTTTAGTCATTAACATTTAGATAATGATTCCATTTTGTGTTTCATTTAATAATAATACATTGGTAACAGCACAGCTTTGCAATTAATCACGCCTTCGACACTTAAGAATTGTAGTGTCTCATTTTAGACCAAGAGAAGAACAAAACAAGCTTCAGTTCCTCCAATGGTGCTCACACAAGCCCTAAAAGTAGATACCTGTAGAGAATCACTTAAACAAATGAGACAAAAATATTATACCTAGTCATTTATTTAATGAGGAAAACTCAATAACTGGAAATCAGTGTTTTTTGTAACTGTTGATCAGGTTGATTTTACTATTTAAACATGATTACCTTAGCAATTACCAAACTGTGTTGGACCAAGAAAAGAACAAAACAAGCTTCAGTTCCTCCAATGGTGCTCACACAAGCCCTAAAAGTAGATACCTGTAGAGAATCACTTAAACAAATGAGACAAAAATATTATACCTAGTCATTTATTTAATGAGGAAAACTCAATAACTGGAAATCAGTGTTTTTTGTAACTGTTGATCAGTCTTGCACATCAGCTTTGAGCCCATTAAGTCCTACACATTAGCTTAGCCATACAGAATTGCTTCAACTCTGAGATGTTGGTGGGTTTCCTCACCTCATTTGCTCACCTCAGGTCTTTCTTCTTTGGCTTGGCCATTCCAAAACATTAACTTTATTCTTCTTTAACTTTTCTTTGGTGCATAGTGGTCTTATCTTGCTACAGGTCCAGTAAATGCAGTGTTCTCCAAGCATAACATTTCTTATTTATACCAAAAAGTTTTATTTTGGTCTTCTGGCTTGTGCACATGATCTTTAGCAAACTGTAGATGGGTTGAAATGTCCTTTTTGGAGAGCCATGGCTTTCTTCTTGCAACAATGCCAAGCACACTGTTGTTGTGCAAGGTTTATTTTTATAGTGGACACATGAACAATCACATTAGCCAATGTGAGAGAGGCTTTTAGTTGCTTAGAAGTTACCCAGGGTTCCTTTGTTGCCTCAGACTATTAAACACCTTGCTCTTGAAATGATCTTTGTTGGTCATGTTTTCCTGGAGAAGGTAAGAGTAGTCTTAAATTTCCTTCATTTGTACACAGTGTGTTTGACTGTGGTTTGATGGAATCCAAATTCTTTAGAGATGGTTTTGTAACCCTTACCAACCAGCTGAGCATCAAAAACTCTTCTCCAAGGTCTGCTTTGTTTATGCCATAATACTCTATCACAAACAGTTTTTGAAGATACATGTTTAATAGTTTTTTTTTTTTTAAAGAGAGTACGCTCCCTCACGCCTGGTTGTCATCCCATTAATTAGAAACACCTGAAACTCACAGATATGTAATCCTGGATCATTATCCTTAATAATCTATATTCTGTAGGGAATTTAGTACTTATGTAAGTAAGTAGTTTTTGACTTAATACTACTGCACTCCTATTAAAGTTGTTTTTTGAAAAGGTCTTACTGGAAACTTCTGCAGAGTTTATGGCAGCTCTAATTATATTTACCTGACCATTACATTCTATGGCTTCCAAAGGCCTAATTGACTAAATCAGGACTTTATAAATAAATAAATAATTGATCAGTATAAAGGACTTCAGACCACAACTACAAACTACTGTGGGACCTTTAACTACTATAACATTATGAAAGAAATCATTCTTTGGTCTAACTATATGTCAGTAATTCTATCACATTGCCTCTTTCTGAACTGATTTAATTCTTGTTTGTGATTGTAAGTGTTTACTTAGAATTTTGGTGTGAATTGTATATTTGGGTTTCTTTCTCATTTGCATCTGCATTGATCCTCTCTGAAATTGTTCTGGTCCTTTATGTTTCTGTAGAAGCAGCGAATAAGAAGACAAAAGGCTCCAGTCAGATCCAGCGAAGTCAAGAGACAGGGATGGCAGTGGAGTATCCTCGCAATGCAATGGCACGCCAGGCCAGCCGAGAGTCCACCGATGGCAGCATGAACAGCTACAGCTCTGAGGGGAAGTCAGTATCTGAACACACACACACAAATCCCACAAGCTTTCCCCTGAGTTAAACATTCAGCCTCACTGTTCAAACCCACTGACATGTTCTCATGGTCTTTCATTTTAAGTGTTTCCTTCTTTGTTGTTGTCTGTTGTTTTTCTTATAACAATCAAACTACTTATATACTATTGACTTTCTGACCTTATGTTTAACGTGAACATGGTGCATCTAGCAAGTTGTGTAAATCTTTTGGAAAAGCCAAAGAGTATTTCCACAATACATTGTGGAAAAGAAAAGCTAATGGAAAACAGAGCTTAAGGTAGGCTCTTCGAGCACTGATTTGCACTGCTAATATGTCCATTGTTTTTGTAACTCCATTTTTGGAATCAGATGGTAAGCCTTCCTCCCCTCTGATAATTAAAATATCCATCATCTGTGCAGAGAGGCCTCAGCAGGGTCCTGGGCTGAGCACAAATACAACAGTTATCGATCACTGCAGGGCAGACAGTGCCATGGCCAGTCACAGCAACCCTCGCTGATCCAGCACAGAACTAGAAATACACGTGACTGTCTGATGTAAAGCTAATTGTACATTATATATGTTAAACGAAGGATCCATGAGGCCTCTCATATGGTAGCATGACACCGGCTGGCACTGCTCTCAGACATTCCTGCTGGAGTTAGCTCATGGAAACTGTACTGGTCTCAAAGGAAATATCGCCTGTGTTTGAGGGGCCGCAGCACAGGACGTGGTTTACATACCATGCTTAATACACGTCTGCTGTTCAGGAGATAGACAGAGTGTAGCCCTTTCTCATTCTTTTTATACGTCACAATTCATCGTTATTGGTTTCAGTAATATAACACATTTACATCACGTCCTTGTAATATAAAATGATGTGTGTGTTATATATAGGTTTCTACTGATCTTAGTAATTAAACCCATGTTCATTGGTTGATTTTAAATCTTTTAAAATATTTAATTCTGATTTTGTTCCAACTTCATGAGATTTAAGCATTAAAGAAAAGTTTTATATAAAAGGTCTTAATGTCTGTCACAATGCTGTTGAAACTGAAATTAACTGTGAAAAGGAAGAAATATTGTGCTGATGAAAATTAGTGCAACAGCGAGGACTTTTCTAGAGAAGGTTTTTTAAGTGTAAAACTTTTTTGAAGTCTGCTGTCTTCAATTACAGCTTAATGAAAAACCCAGTGAACCCATTTGTCATAATAGCTAGAACAAGATTTTTTTTATAAAATCCACTCATCCACACATTTGTGTGTGTGTGTGTGTGTGTGTGTGTGTGTGTGTGTGTGTGTGTGTGTGTTAGTCTGATCTTCTCAGGGATGAGGCTGGGGGCTGACAGCCAATTCAGTGACTTCTTAGATGGCCTTGGTCCTGCCCAGCTAGTTGGAAGGCAGACTCTAGCAACACCTTCTATGGGTAAGGGACAGTTCTTCATTCCGATGCATTTTCAGCTGAATCCCAACCTTTTCAGTGCACTATAATTGCAATTAATACATTGATTTTCACATTCATAAAGTTCTATTTTCTCTTCTCTGTGTGATTCAGGAGATGTTCAGATTGGTTTAATGGATAAGAAGGGGCAGCTTGAGGTGGAGGTGATCAGGGCACGTGGCCTTACCCCCAAACCAGGGTCCAAATCGCTGCCAGGTAAAACATTAACTATAATGCTTATTTATTGCTCTAATCAGCAAAGTGGCAAAAATATTCTCTTTTATGGGAATAATGTTTTCTTTCCATAGCTCCCTATGTTAAGGTTTACTTGCTGGATAATGGAACATGTAAAGCCAAAAAGAAAACCAAGATTGCACGAAAAACTCTCGATCCATTGTATCAGCAATCGCTGTTGTTCGAGGAGAGTCCGCAGGGTAAAGTTCTCCAGGTAGGAATCAGAAGGGTTGTGGGTCTATCTGGCATGCCTTAGAATGTGTTTGGTTGTTTGTTTCATTTTAAAGTTTAAAATTATGTGAGCTATGTTTGTCCAACAGGTAATAGTGTGGGGCGATTATGGCCGCATGGACCACAAATGCTTCATGGGAGTTGCACAGATCTTATTAGAGGAGCTGGACCTCTCTAGCACAGTGATTGGCTGGTACAAACTGTTTCCCCCATCTTCACTGGTGGACCCAACGTTAGCTCCTCTCACTCGACGTGCTTCCCAGTCATCACTCGATTCAGGGCCGCCAGGCGTCAGGTCCTAGTGAATGGGAGAGGAACAAGAATGAGTCAAAAAAAATGCAATTGAATGGACCAAGGACCCGTGGCAACAATCAGCGCCAGAGGGGCAGGCCGACAGACAGCCAGACCGAAGGACAGTTTCACATTCAAAGCTTTGCCAGAGCCTGACAATCACTTCTCCTCTCTTTTAATTTTTGGTCTTTAGATCCGCTCCTTACTGCATGTTCTGTTTGCTTTAAGCCATGTTGCTGAGATGATGAGTTAGCCTTTCTTTTTTTTCTTTTTTTTTAACAAAAAAAAGGAATGACAAACAACTGAAAGCAGACTGCTTTGGCTGAAAAAGAGAGAAGTCGGCTGTGGTGCTGGTAGCCTTCTAGATTCTTGCCAATCAGTAACATTTAGGAGTTGATTCCTAACCATATAAGGAGTGTGCGAAGCAGCGGTGCAAAGACAGATCAGTGAGAAGGAGGACAACACTGCTCCTCCCCCACCCCACACGTACAGGAAGCCACTCTGCTGTAAGAGGCTTGAGGTCAGGGGTCAAAAGTCAAGGGTTAGTCTGCTAAAAGTCTCCCCACCTCCCCCTCATGGGTGCTGAGTCCACAACCACTCCTCATGCCAGTGTGGCAATGGCTCAGATCAAGCATGTTAGAGAGGATGGGCCAGCCTGAAAACCTTCGTCTGTTTACAGCAGTCACCACTGACTGCTTTGCCTTTTTTACTTTCTTGTTGATTTGATACATTGCACACCTTGTAGAATGTGAAGACATGTTCCATGTTTTCTGACATTTGTGTTGTAGAAGTTTCGAAGAAGACACAAAACCACATGCATTAGAACACTGGGACTTTTTCATAAGCAATGATTATGATTTAGCTTAATTGCAGCCTGGCCAGGAGATTGCAGAAATGGGTATCTCTGACATAAATACTAATACATAGTAATACTTTGCCCTCCTTGGACGCTGACCATCAAATGTACGTTGAGCTCTAGCCAGTACAGTGAGAAATAGTCAGTATAGACAAGTCCAGTGCACTTAGGCAATAGCCAGTCACATTTTTATTTAATTAAGTTATTTGGAAAAGTTTTTGGGGACCTATCCATCCAACTAACGATATCCAACTCCAGTTTACATACATTATCATTTACATGATTTTTTTAAAGATACAAAAGGCCAAATTATCGTTAGCTTCATATTTCCCATTTCGTTATTTTGTTATGGTTTCAGTTATGTGGAAAAAAGTCCTAGAAAATTCCCCTGAGCATCTGAACGAATGTGACAGTAAGTAAGAGGTTGTTCTGGAGATGGCCTGAGGTGGTGACCTTCCAAAACTCACCACCTTCTCCCCCTAAAATGGGCAACAGCATGACTCTGGAACCGTTCCAAGCTGCATGCACATTTTGTAAAACAAGACAGATGAGAAAAAAGAGACTAAAATAAATGTGTTAGTTCCACATACTGTAGGCCAGCTTGTATGTTGCATGTACTTGTACAGTTTGCTCGTACTTGATATTAATAGATTAACCAATAAAATGAAGCCATTCATTCCATGTGTGGGCATTTGGCCAAGTTCAGCCATGCACACCGGCCTCTTTTTGGGGCCGAATGTCTATGAGAAGTTTTTGAATTGTTTTCTTTTTTTACCCTATAGAAAAATAAGTGCTGTACTGTAGTACTGAGCAAACACGAGGCCCCTGTTTTTATTGAAGATGTTGGTGTTCACTGTAGTCTACTACTGTGGGGCTAGAACTGAGTTAGATAATGTGTATAAAACCAGAGCTTTCTATAAATGGAAATTATTATAATTATACAAAAATAAAAACAGCATATATATATATATATATATATATATACATACATGCACATGTTGTAAATATGAGTCCACTATGAGGTTTACTTATATTTACAAAGTGACCCCATCTAAATGGATTAGTGCTCTGTCTCCTGGCTCCGTTGAATGGAACAAAGGTTGAGAAGGGACACCTCCAGAATTTCTGACTCTTTCAGATATTTATGGCCAAAATAACCACTAGAATTGGGACCTCTGCCTACCTGTTACTGCATTAGAACAAAGCCCATGAGATCATGTTTTGATAACAAGTTTACTTTTCATGTCCGTTATGGCAGACTTCTTTTCTTTACTTTGTCAGTATATTGTACTGATTGTTTACAATTCATGTGTCCCACTGAAACAGAATAGAAAGTATTCACTGCAACATTTCTTGTTTTTACAACAGATGTGGCTCAAATGATGTGTATGTTTTATATTCAAGAGTTCATTTTTATTATTTACAAATAAAAGACTGTGTGGAAGAAGAACAGTGGCTCTGTAAAATGTATCCAAATGTTTATACTGTATGTGTATCAATCTGTCATTTTTATCCTGGTTTGCTATTACTTTATCACTTTTATTACTTTATTACTATTACTTTATCTACAGACTGTTTTAAATGTCTGTCAAAATATTTATTAGCATTAGACATGCAAAATTTAATTCCTTTGATTGTTTCACTTGTCATCCATGTTTGGCAGGACAAACCAAATCTGTAACATAATGTATCTGTTACCCACCCCCTTTTTTTCTTGCCTATATTCTCTACAAAAAACATGATTTTTCCAAGTCCACCTACTTTGGACTATGCCGTAGTGTGACACTGCTCTAGCTTAATCACTAGCATTTTGGTGCCATGCTGGATTTACAGTAGAGAGTGCAGTTTCTGCACTGAGAAAAACAGTCAGGTAGGTGCAGTGCCAGATCACATATGCTTATGGCCTTCACCCGTCAGATTTGCAGCAGGCATGGACTACAGTCTGACAATGACTACAAGCAGTCATACACACCCTTGTGTGTGTTCGTTTCATTGAAGCCATTAACTGTTTTTTTTTTAATTAAGGGCAGAAAGACCGTAAAGCTTGGGAGGGAATCCTTTGATTAGTAGAGAAAAATGTATTATTAATAATGTAGTTTTTTATTTTTTTAGGTGAAGATTTATATTATATATATATATATATATATATATATATATTTTTTTTTTTTTTACACATACAGAAAAATCAATTCCAACATTATGACAAGAAGTGAATAACATTGACTAGTTTTTTCCTTACAATGGCCCCTG
>JBBPDA010000145.1:20898059-20926425 GCA_037974385.1 Arnoldichthys spilopterus
TAATAATGTAGTTTTTTATTTTTTTAGGTGAAGATTTATAGTATATATATATATATATATATATATATATTTTTTTTTTTTTTTACACATACAGACAAATCAATTCTAACATTATGACCAGAAGTGAATAACATTGACTAGTTCTTTCATTACAATGGCCCCTGTCCCTGGGAGAATAAAGATCTGAGCCACTCTGATTAGGCTTTGACTAGGCATCACAATATGAGCCTGAGCATCTTGTGGAGTATTCCAGGGTTGCACTAGGTAGTTAAAAAATGATTCATGAAATGACAATGGCGACAGGGTCAGGGGCACCCAAGGCTTACTTACATATGTGGGGAGTGAAGACTAGAGAGAGTGAGAGTGAAAGAGAAGAACAAGTGGTAAATTTTCATTTAGTTATGGGGCTGATCTAATTGAATGCTCTATATGAATTACTATTTTACTCACAACCCGGACCCTCCACCCTGTGGAGACACTGAGTACTACATGTCTATTTCAATTAAATATGGAACATTATGCTTTTAATTCATCAGATTCTGTCCATTGAAAATATTAAGCAAGCTGCAACTGCAATGACAATCATTCTGAATGTGTAGCTGTGTCTTTCTAAGCACGTGAAGCAATTTGAGCTCTTATGCATAATTGTGTTGCACATTTTTTTTCTTAGAGTTACAAGTGTTTCCTCTAAAGACAAGTGTTTTAAGAGCATGAGCAGTGATTTAAAACATGAGTTTTAGTCTTCTCAGAAACTGTGATATGCTATAAGATCAGTAAAGAAATGTTAATACTTATATATAAATATTAATTCTGTATATTATATAAATATTAATTCTGTATATTATGTAAATATTAATTCTGTCCTTATCATTACAGTCAAACTTTCAAAATACAGATTTCTCCTACATCCTTTTTCCAAGACTGTCCTTACTTTTAACATTTTTGACAAACTAATTTAGAATAAAAGTAAGACTATGAAATAAGACATATGTAATATGTAATAACCTTTAAAATAGAAAAGGTTATTTCATATTTAATTCAAAAGAAGCCAATTTTTGCCTTGATGTCAGCTTCACCCACTCTTGGCATAGCCTCAAGCACCTTCAGGAAGAGTCACTCTGTATTGTTTTCCACATGAATACATTTCTTATATGCTGAGATCTTGTTGGCTGCTGAAAACTACTTTTTGATAAACCTACCAAAAAGATATAATTAATTAGTGATGACCGTCACTATTTATATCTGTTTATGTAGTAATCTTTCAAACATTTAACCCTAAACGTGTAGATCTTTATGATTATGAAAAACATATATTCAAGTTGATCTAAACCTTTCACTGGTAGTGTATACAGTTAGTACTATTTCTTTTCCAAAAATAATAAAACATTCTTAAAAAGTAATGTCCTGTAAGTAAAGTAAGAGTCCTGTAATGCCAACCAGTTTTGCCTTTAGGGCTAAGGCTATTGTGAGACTTTTGTAAGACACAATACCACTTTTTCAGCATCATATGATTTATTTTTTGGGGGGGGTATTTCTTTGTATCCATTTATAAATCCACAGCATTTTTTTTTAAATATTGCCCTTCCTTTCAGTTTAAGTCCATCTCAGCTATTTCCAAATGTAGCAGAATACCAAACTATGGCACTCTCAACTCTTCCATGCAGAATCCCAACTCAACTTAGGTTCATGTTAATTACTGTAAGGCTGATCAAAATGGTTTTAGCTGGGTTTCTAAAAAAAACTTAAATAAAACCCTAGTGGCATTAGCACTTTGAATCTTTTATGGTTTTCTTCTGAAAATGAAAAGGCTGCTATGTGGTTAGCGGCCTTAGTGTTTGCGTGACCCTAGTTGACAAAACTCAGGGGAAATTTGTTTTTTGTTTGCTTGTTTTTATTTGTTGTTTGTGTAAAAAAAAAAAAAGTACTTCATAGATGTAGAAATAATACACAAGATGAAGCCAGCTGCAGGGTAAACTGTTAAAAATCATGCTGAAATAGTCTCAACAAGACTGAGAACCTCCAGTTTAAAGCACCAATCTTTAAGACAGTCAGCTTTACTCCCCGACTCAGATTCTCTTTTATGCATGTCGTAATCACGCAAACTGCACGTGGTTTTATAACAGGTGGACGGCAATGTGGGGTATGTAATTAAGCAGTATTCTCATACAGGAGTGTCTTAAAGTAGTGTGGTAAAGGCATAGCCACACGCCATCACTGTCTGCTAATTGGAAACGTTGTATTACTAATATTCCAAAGTCTATTTAGATTAAAATACAATATATACCTTAAAGTATTAGGGTATAATCCGTAATTGGGACACGCCATTTGTCTTCGACAGCTTCTCCACCTCGTCCAAGTAACACCTGTGGCTCATTTTGCTTCTTATTGATGACTGCACCTGAACTCCAGGTCTCCTCAGACTCGCAGCGACAGCGTGCTCTTGCGCTACCGGTGTTTTGTTTCTTCTCCATGTTTATATTTAGTTAAGACTGCCTCGTTTACTGGGTCTTAAGCAATTGCCTTGCTGCTGTCGTCGCTTATTTTTACATTTTGCATTAGCTTGTCTTTGATTTTCCTATTCATCTAATCATAGGCGTTAGCTGTAGCTACTAGCCTACTACCTCCTGGCTGAGGCCTGGTTTGTTTTTAGCGTTAGCTGTTTTTTTGCCGTTACTTGTGAAAGAGAAGATTCTGAAATGTGTGGAATTTAGTCTACAGTTTATCATGCCGTCTAAGTAATCTGAGCAGAGCATATATATATATATATATATATATATATATATATATATATATATATAATTTCATTTAAACGCAGCATCTGCTGCTAGAACCTAGCAGTGTTGCTTCTAGTACAAGAGAACACCCGTCTTCGTCCTCTCCTTTTTATTTTATTCATATAAATAGTCGTGCAACCCCTCTGGTACACCTGTTCTGGTCCTGGTATTCTTCTGTGTGTTTGCCTGTGTTGATCAGATTTTTTTGCACTCACTGATCTAGTAGAAACCGATCTACTAGGGTAGCGATGCTCAGTGAAACCAGATGCAGGTATACAGAATGCTGGGACAGGGGTGTTCACTTCTGTCTGGTTTTAGACTGCATGGGAAATGAAAGCAGGGCTTTGAAAATATTTCTAACATTTTTAAAGAGGCTGTGATTTATTTCGAGTTGTGCAAATATGTAAAAAAAAGCATACCACAGCTCCAGAGATCCATTCCTCAAATGAATCTATTGCTAATATTTTAAGACTCGTTATTCATTCTTCTCTGCCTTGATCCCGATGGCCATATAATCCTTGCAGTATTTTTATGACTGGGGTTATTGGAGAACTCGTCTGGGCTCTCACCATCCCTCAGCGCCATGCCATACTGCACATTCTGCACAAATGTGTTTCAGGTTGATGGATTCTGAAGATGAGGCCCAAACATTTCGAGGCTAAACTAAACTCTCCTGCTCTGACGCACAGTGTCTGCTGCCTCTCCCAAGTGCTGCTCTGATGGACCTCAGTCTAAGCTTGAGCTTCTGCTGGACTTGGTGTTGGACTTATCTTTTATAGTACCGTAAATCACCACACATCGTGTAAAAATGTGTCAGGAGGCTGAATATACCTGAATTACATACCTTTTTCATCCACACTTAAAAAAAAAAAAGATTCCTAGGAAAGATGGGATGTCTAACAAAAACCACTGGGATTGTCATGTGTGCATAGACCTTTACTAAATGTTGATGCACTGTTTGGATGTAGCAGCAGTAGTTTGAAGGCTCACCTAGTGCATTATGATGACCCTTTTTTTTGCTATCTTTATACAAAGGTAGAAAGCTACTCCAGTTTTTGTGCACCTCAAAAAGCATTTAAAATTTGGATAACGATCATAATTAATGCACAATTACCACCAGGGGAGCCACCAGCAATTGCAAAACAGCAGTAGAAGCACCCTTCACATTAGAAGTCACACGTTTCAATGCTGTAATGACAAACTCATGCCACTAGAGTGTGTTCCTGTCAGCTGTACACACTACACTTGGTCCATAAACACAGTCACAATCTGCTGTTATAGACATTTTGAATTAGACTTTCTGAATGAGGTTCTGCACCCTTCAAAGGCTTAGTGAGAAACACAGTCATGACATCACATTATTTATACTGTTTATAAAATGCACAACACTTGTGCAGTGTATTCATCAGATCTCATGGTTGGCTTTGTTGGAGTATTTGTTGCAGATGTGCTGTAGGGGGTATTTCATTTGCTTTTCCATTGCTTGCACTAATTTGCAGGGAAAGTGCTAAAACACCAGCAGCCATGTGTGCCTGAGGCAGGTCCAAAAGATGCTTCATAAGTCTGTTCTTAATAAGGGCAATGAAATACCAGAGAGACTTTTCATACCATGTTGTCTAAGAGATGTAATTATCTCAAAGGGAATTCTGCAGATTAAAAAATAAATTGTATAATTCAATCATTGAGATGTAAAAAATGTTGTTGATGTTTTGATGTGAAATGATTAAATATAGTGAAACTTACTGAATTCTTGATAGTAGTCGGGACAAGAACTGGGGGCCATGATGTCTACAAATACAACAACCAGTGACATATTTCTCTTGAGTTTGGTATATGTAAAAGTAACAAACCATACAGTGAAGTTAATGAACAGTCCTCAAATACTTAATGTGCAGGTCTGTCTTATTAAAATATGATTGCTTCATGAAATATAAATGCAGTAAATTGTATCTTTATTAATGTACAATATTAAAGCTTTATGCTGTTCTAAAGCAAGACAGCAGACACTTCTGCTCTCACTTCACATTGCCATGACATGTTAATAGGTGCAGGGTTTTAGAGGAACGACAGAAGTTTGAACTTAATGTTTGTTTGGTCTAATATGTTTATATTTTCAGATTTACAACACATACGCTATAAAGCGTCACTTTCATCACCAGATCAGCTAATAATAAAATCCTGTGTGTGTGTATGTGTGTGTGTGTGTATATAAAGTGAAGTTCTGGTACCAATTAACTTCCAGCCCCATTAAAACTCATGATCTCTCTACATTTTGTTATAGCATTGATTCAAATGCAGGTCTCATGTTCACTGTTATTTTGTCCACCTTCATATTGGAATTATGACTCTTTTGTATCAGTTAGCAATGTATAGCTGCTGGTCAGTGTCAGATCAGTGGTAAGGTGGTTTATGGCCCGTGACCGTATGTTTGGGAAATATTTTGTATGTGCTGTCATATTTAATGATAAATGAATTGCTGTGCAGCTTCGTTTTAAGCCTTCATGCATCATCAGGAATTTTCTTCATAGCCTATTTTACTTTCTTTAACCATTTGTTTCCTTTCTAAAAGTTTTTTTTTTTTTTTTTACATGTAATTTAAGTTTCTGAAATGTTGCCACCTGTCCGGTTCATTGTCTCAGTGAATCTACTGAAGTAAATTACTCACCTCTAAATGTTGTGGCGTTGTGAGAAACGTTATGGTGTATAAGAATAAGTGGTTGTTGTTGTGTGTTTGTGCTCTCTCTCTCTCTCTCTCTCTCTCTCTCTCTCTCTCTCTCTCTCTCTCTCTCTCTCTCTCTCTCGCATTCATATGTGTGTGTGTGTAGTATATATATAGATATATATATATATGTCTGTCTGTCTTTCTCTTTCTGCATCACGTGGTAGAAGAGCAGTAGCGGCAGCGCAGACTCGGTTTAGTTATGGCGGAGCTGGAGCCTCATTAACGCAACTTAACCGCACTTTTATTAAGAGACAACAGACATTGGCGACATGTGTAGCGCCACTTTCCTCTTACTGCGGACGACTGTGGCTTGTGTGCGCTTTTCGAAAAAGTAGCCCACCCACGGTGAGAAGCCGTGCGGCGCTCGTACAGTGAGCGAGGCGTGAGATCGGACCGGACCGCTCTGCGCTGCCACACCGGGTCATATCGAGCAGTGGCTACTGTAACACCTGGCCAGGCTAAATGTTAGTGCGAGGACACTTAAGCTACTTTTTCCTGGTGCGTGTAGTTCTCTTGTCGATTGTCATCCCTCAGCTGGCTGCTCACTGGCGCTGCATCGGTCCGTCACTTAAATGGACACCGCAAGTGGGAGAGGGAGCTTTCAGTCCTCCGCTCCCTCGCTCCCGGTAAGATGACATGACATGACTGAAAGAGCGGGTTCGTGGTGCACCGACACGCCGAAATGGGCTGTTATTATTACTGTATTTATTTTTGTGAATCTCGGTGAACTTTGTTGTTCCTCGTTAATCGCGTAAATCACCAGAAACCGCCGCCGCAGCACCGCGTGTCTTCTCGCAGGCGCGCGCTCACCAGCAGCGGCAGCAGCGCAGTGAAGCAACAGCTTTCTCTCAGCTCGGTCTCTTTCTCTCTCGTTTTTCCCCCATCATGGACAGAGGGAGGGAAAGAGAGACTTACGTTAATGTGGGGTGATGATGCCACCCCCCACCCTTTCCCTCCTCCTCCTTCCACCTCATCCGATTTCTACCCCTGAGATGGTGTCTCTGCTTCACAACTCCGGTTCGGATTCGGCGCGCGCGCATCGCCCCGCAGCTTTTTCCGGCGGACGGCGAACTGGCTCGCGCTTTGGTCAGCAAGTGAAACGGAGCGCAGGAGGACCCTGTAGTGCTGTGATCTCAAAATAAAGGCAAACCATTTTGACAGAAAGACACTTCTGGACTCTGCAGTCAATAATAGGGAGATGAAAGTACCAGATTAAAGAAAAAAAACGCGCGGGCGTCATTGTAACTTCTGTAGTATATGCGCGCGCTTTCGGCGCCCAACGCACGTGTCCCACCGCCACCACTGGTGGTGATGCCATGCCCCGCGGGCACGGCGCAGACGAGGGCGCCTCCGGCCTCTGGATGAAAGCGTCCCCAGGGCGCCGAGTGGAGAACCTGCGCCTGAAGGATGTGGAAGCGGCGCGCGGGGCCATGAGCAGGGCGCCCCGGCCGGCCGACGGCGCCGAAGAGCTAAGGAGCAGGGCGCAGGGCGCGCGCCTCAGCCTGCTGGGCAAACCGCTGGCCTACAGCGCGCAGAGCGGTCGCCGGAACGCGCGCTACCGGAAGCTGCAGAACTACCTGTACAACGTGCTGGAGAGGCCGCGAGCATGGGCCTTCGTGTACCACGCGTTCGTGTGAGTGGAGCCTCATTTCAGTCATTGATACAGATCCTCAGAAGACACATTCATTCATCCATCAATCCATTCATTCATTAATTTATTCATTCAACCATTAATTTATTCATTCATCCATCCATCCATCCATCCATCCATCCATCCATCCATCCATCCATCCATTCATTCATTCATTCATTCATTCATTCATTCATTCGTTGAGCCCGACAAGTGCACAGCAAAACCCAGAGTGTTGATTAAACATTCACCTTACAGTGCTGAAAGGACAAATGCAGTGAGCAACAGTGCATAATGAAAACCTGCAGTGTTTTCTTAGTAGTAATATGTCAGTGTGACTGGAGGTGACGAGGTGCTTCAAAAGTTCAGTAGCCTAAAAGGTTGAAAGTTTGGATCTTCACCAAAGCACTGATTAAACTAGCACAAGTAGCACAAACTGAACTAAGAATTGTGGGTTGATGCCGATATCAACAATATTTTTCATTACATATTGTATCTGCTGATACTGACACATAAAGTATAAACTGGGACGGCATCTTCCTACGTTAGCATTATGGAGAAATACAATATTTATTTCTGTAGATTTAGAAATGCAGTAAAACAAATAAAATGTAGATATAGCACAATACCCCAGTTTCACTTAAACTTACAATAAATATCTGGTTAAACTTTCAAAAACTGTCATATCAAAACATCTGTCTGATTTTGTTTCATTTTAAAAATAAATTATCAATTCATTACCCTTAATATTCCATTATCACTGTGCATCCCTAATTACAAATTCAGCAGGACACACGTGAACACCGTAGCAGCTCATTCAGTGTTGTGGCTGTTCATTCAGTATTGCAGGTTGTGCTGTGTTTCATGCACAGATTGTTATTAAGAATTCTAAAGTATGACCGGAGTCTTTAAACTGTTGAATTCATTCATTTACAGATCTTTCACCTGTCCGCTCTCGTTATGGCTGGCAAATTCAGAGCGCAGTCTCTTGTCTAAAATTAACACTTACTGTGTTTGTTTAACTGCAACATGACACCAGTGAACACTATACAGTAGTGTATTCCAGTTTAGGGATTTTTCTGCTGTGCTTCACACACAGATTCATATTAGCGCTCACTGGCCTTTTTTAGATAATGTGACATAAATGTTTTACACTGTCATCTTTTTTATCACTTGCGCATTAACAGTACCCTGTTGAAGCTGTGTAAACTAGCAGGGATTCTTTTCTGCTGTTTGTGAATGTGTGTGGGAGAGAGAAAGAGAGGAAGAGAGAATTTGGCCTTCATAATAATAAATGCACATGCTGGATTGCCTCACTTCAGCAGCCGGCGGCTGTGACAGAAAGTGCAGTCAGCTTTTTTCCACTGATCAAACATAAATCATGAAATTGAGGGTCCAAATGCAAAAATGTTGCTCATGTTTGTGGGAGGAATTTTTTTTTGTGTATCATTGTAACTTCTCTTAATTTTGTCAGTTTTGAAGAGTCTTTGTATGTGATTTTATTGCTGGGTTGCAATATATATTTATATTGTTTAGGCAATTTAAAACAGGGTGCGTTTATAATAAGGCGTTAAATCAAAATACTGCAACCTTAAGCATTTTAAATGTTACGTTCCATTCCATAGCTTTTTATGTAGATTTATGTCAGTCCTGAGGTGCACAAGCCACTATAAACATACTAGTTCCAGTATGTTTCAGAGTTGTATGCCTTTCAGTATCCAGTCCTGCTGTAGCGAAATCTCCAGTCTTCAGTTTATTCTCACAGAACAGAATTATCTCCTAAAGTGCTCTTTTAGGAAATAAATGAAAGTTGAGTTCTTTCAACACTGCAGCTTTTTGTTGTGAAGTGAAAAGAAGCATTATTTATTTATATAAGCATGCATCTTCTTCCACAAGAAGAAAGGGTTTTGACTTTCTGCAAGCCTCCTTTAAGAGATTTCTTCAAACCGCTTGGAGGGAGGGAGGGGAGCTGTTGCTCGGATGGTATAATTGGGGCGCTGAGAGGGGCTGCAAGACAGGATGTTGTTGTTTTATTTGTGCAGACGGCACAGCTAAGGTCAAAGGAGTTAAGTTGTTACATCTGCACAAAGCATAATATCCCACACCATTTAGAAACTCTAAGAACATCCCACTTTTACCACATGTTCAACCACAACAATAAGAAAATGATTCTCCAGTCCATCTGCATTATGTCTCAAACTTGAAATTATGTTTGAAGTGTTTTCTTTGTGATTGAAACAAAGCACTAACGTATTCTTTTAAGTCCAAGATAAGGCATTCATTCTTGTCATGTTAAGCCTGATCTTGTTAAAGATCTTGCAAGACTTTGAGACAATTACATGGAATAGTGTGAATGATCCGTTTTGCATGACAATACAATACAAAACCACAGAGCAAATTATACTCCTTTCATTTCATTCAGCCTCTTGCAGCAGTTTACCGTCCTGCAGTTAACAGTTCATTGCATTTAATTTATTGAAAATTTGTGTGGGCTTCTTTCAAGTTCAGAGATGATTTAGCTGGAAGATGTGATTTGTGAAAAGGCCATAATTTTAGAGAAATCAGAAAAAAGAAATGGAATAAATAAAGAGATAGAACTTCCCAAGTTTAAAAAAAAAACAAAAAAACTTTTCCTATATTTCCGATATTTCTGTCAGTATATGTAATATTAGTGTATATACAGCAGTGTTGGGAATTTGAATTCATTCTATAAGCAAGAACACTTCCTATTAGATGTGCTACAAAGTCATACACCTTAGACATAAAGTTACAGGAAAAATACCAAAGCCTGGGCCTGGGCAAGGTTACTTGATAAGGATACGCAGACGCCCTGATATCTGACAAGATTTTTATATTAATTATGAGTAGCGTTACTTAATTTTTACTTTCTTAGCCTTACCCAGAAATTCCATTTAGAAATTCTACAGTATGTATGTCTATATACATACTGGTCACTTTTTCACTTTTGCACATCACACTTTACACAATGTGCCCTTCTTATGGTTTTTTCATTTATTTGTAAATATTCTTTATATATGTATATACTAATTATTATATTAATTTCTTATTTTTTATTTTTACTTATTTTATATTCTTTCTTATTTATCATGTTCTTCTTCTGAGTTTACTGGTTCTTCTTTTCCAACACACTTCATTGTACTGTTGCGCCTCGTCCCACAGGTACTTCACCTCCCGTCCTGTAACCCATAAACTACACGTGTCTCACACACAAACACATTTAGTTGTGATGTGCACAAGAATATATTTAATTAAAATTAAATGTAACCTCATCAGTTAAAACATTTACATCCACTTTTCCCTGCTGAGACTAGTCATGCTGTGCTGCACCAACAGTGTAAGACAAGTGGATGTAAGCAGGAGTCTAACAATAATCAAACTATTATTTATGTTATTATTTGATACTGATCTGATATATTTAAAGTTAATTAACTGTTTTTTTAACTTAACTGCTATATTTAAGCAGGTCATCTAAAAGAATGCTTTCATTCTGATCACAGTGCAAACAACTGAACTGTTATCATGCAACTGTACTACACTCTACTACCCTACAGAAGAAATGCATGTTTAATAACCTGACCACACATTGTGTGTGCTATGTCAGGTTAGATGATTACAGAATTGATTCATAATTGCTGTTTTATTTTATACAATATCAAGTCCAGCATTTTCTGCTGATATCAGCCCAATACCCAGAACTGGATCAGTGCCATCACAGCAAAATCAGTGCCATCTCAACAAAAAGCGCAATATTGATTAAATCTTGAAATGTGTGTATCATTACACCCCTATTTATATGGTGGATGTTATATTTATGTTTCTTCTGTTTCAGACATAAAAATCTTTATTACAATTATGTAAACTGATATATATTTAATAAACCCCCAATCATGGGAGCAAGAAGATGTGAGAGAGTGGATCCTCAACAACTTAACTCTTTGTATCAATAACACAGAGTTATTTAGGATCAGAAATAAGCACGGTTACAGAGGAGGTCTTTGTGGTCTGTGTTTTGTAGATAGGAGAACTGGATATCCTTTTTGGATGGCTTTGGCTAAGATAATGCTGAGTGTCTAAGAGGGATTTGTCCTGCACCAACGCCTTTTATATTGTAACTGAATATTCTGGGTTCCCACCTGTAATAGTCTCCTGCCTCCATTGCTGCTCAGACAGAAAGAAAGGGTCTCTTGTTCTCACTGCATTCAGGAAAGTGCTTCAGTTACTACTGAGGCAGGCCGCTAGGGAGTTTGTGGTCCCCTTAAGAATCAACAAATAAATTGTAGACATTTGTGAACTCTACACATTTTTGTAATTCTGTTTTTTTTTTCACAATTACAGAGAACATTGCTGTTAAAAATGAAGAAATTGGTGGGCACAAAAGCACTAAAAATACATAACATTGGAAACATTAGAAATAAGCCTATATTATATTATATTTTATAATAATTATAATAAGCCTAAATAAGCCTTGTATTTATTTTGCTCAGTTGCAGTGCGTCATCTACAGTTACAGCACCGTAGACTATGAAGTTAAAAGTAACTATAACACATATGAGTGTTTTATACAGATTGCATTTGATTATCTGTTTGCAAGGTCTCTATGGCCAAACAGAAAGTTTCAGTGTACTTGTACAAGGTTACTGATGAAGTCTGTTTAGCTGAATCTGTGTGATCTAACTGACATTCACAAAAAAATAAAGATTAGTAGATTTATATATTTTTGAGATTTGGTTGTTCGATAGAGAACCTTCACAAAGCAAAGTACTAAGCAATTTGTATAACGTGAAATGGAAAGATAAATAACATAAATTAACCTGTTCGCGAAATTCATTAGCGTTGCAGTTCAAGAACAAAATAGATAACATTTTATATGGATTTCTTAATCTAGTAGAATTACGTAAACCACAGTGGGACAGGGATCTGTGGATTCAGGAACAATGATGTTGATGTGAATATCACCAGGCTTTCCAAGCACTTCATAACCATATTCTATACCACAACAGTGGTCTCATACGCAGTCTCCTCGCTGAGTGTGGTTAAGGATAAGATCTGAAGGAAGTTTGCACTTTTACTGATTATTAATGTACCAGCATTTGATGGCAAGGCTCATGAACACGTTGGGCACTTTGATGTGATGATTACTTTGACTTTAACCAGTCCAGTTTCTTTCCTTCTTGATGGTTCCCACCACTATCATAGTCAAAACATGTCTCAGGAAATAAAACACAAGCTGTTACTGCTCATGCTTAAAAGGTGTATGGAAAACCAACATTGGCTCTGTCTCAATGGAAAAAGGTCTGAGACAAACTCAAACAAATTACTGATTGTGAAAAAGTGCAAAGAGAAGGCAATAAACAGGATGTCATGCCTGTGCTCCTGGGGGAGTATGAATGGCAGAAGGAAAAACTTTTGAAATGGACACTGTTTGATCATCTCAGAGGCACCTGGATCTACACAGAGCTGAAAGCCCCTGGGCAGGGCAGCAATATTCTTTGCCAGCCCCCAAGAGAGAATAAGCAGCATGGAAAAAGAAGTTTTAGAGCTCTCTCTTCTGTCCGTGCCATCATTGTGTGTATCATCATGGTCATATCAAAATCTAGAACCTAAAACTTTCCTTATTTAACAGTAACTTTATTTAGCAGCAATATTAAGCAACACTGCGTTCCCTTTACATTGTCATTTCAAAATCAGTGGGTAAATGGTTCTGAGAAATACATAATACATTGTTACATTAACTAGCTCCTGTGAAGTTGCAATTTCCAAGATTTTGTAACAGCAGTTATTATATACTGTGATATACTACACATCAAATACAGGATTGTGCAGTTTCCATTAATGTGCTGCTTTTTAAAGAAAGAAATATTAGTAAATGGACATTGTTTGTGTCTTTGTTCATAAAAAGGTCTCATGAGATGGAGACCAGTGCTTATATTGATTAGCTACCTTAGTGTGTTCCCAGATCTGGCCACAGATGGAACATATATTCTAATCAGTATTGGCATTAGGCTTAACAACAGGTAAAATATTAGCAAATAGCATTTGCCCAGAGCAATAATATTGTATAGTTTCTCTTTTAATCATTTGCCATGAAATGAGTGGTAAATCGATTGGAATCTCATCATCTGGTTCTAAGGCGTTGGAGATCTGTATGGGTCTGATTTAATCATGCTGACTGGATGCTGAGTAGTCAAGGAGCCAGAAGTAGCCTAGATGTTTTATCAGTGCTAGTCATGGACAAAGTCTGTCTCATTGAGTGGAATTTAATTCATGGATGTACAATTTTTTACTCAATAGATCATGTCCAGATGCAAGTCTTGCAGCTGAGGCATAACAAAGAATTTTCTTACTCAGCACCAACCAAATGAATGGCATGCAGGAGGAGTGTAGTGACCCTGCTCATCAGTTCTGAAGGGGTGCCCCATTGTCTTTGATGCCCATACATTCTCTGGTCTTCATTATTGGCAAGACGTTTCCCTATTCAGTTATAAAGCAGTTTTTTTGGTGTTGTACAGCATGGGCACTTTAGTGCTGGTTACACATTTTCTCACATGCTGCATTGATCTCGTCATGCACATGTTACAATTAGTCATGTAGAAGTCTCTTTGACATAATTTCTGATTCATCACTGTATTGCCTCCCACATTGATTAGCATAAAATATGAAATATCGCTTTCTGCATTTACCTTGTTTTCCAGAGATCACTGTAAACCTTGCAGGTGCACAGATTTAATGGAATTGATCTCTCATACTCAGATAAAATGCATGTTTTGACACAATTCCCCCATTTGTTATGGAGCTAAAGGTCCAGGGTTTGGTCACTGGCTGCCTGCGGTTGGCAGTTAAAAGTGATGACTCATTTTAGAAATGAAATTCTCTCTCTCTCTCTCTCTCTCTCTCTCTCTCTCTCTCTCTCTCTCTCTCTCTCTCTCTCTCTCTCTCAGTCCCCCCCATGACTCCTATTAAAAAATAAAGAGTCTTTAAAACTTTCTTTTAGTGTATTGTTAGTAAATAACTTAACCGCCACTGCAAAAAAAAAAGTGTTAAAGCAAAACCTGTTGCCCTCTTACCCCTTGTGTGTTACAAAATGAAACTGTTGTCCCTTGTCCATTGTATGCAACACAAAGAAAGCTTTCCCTTGTATGGGGTACTATTAAAGCAAAAGTGTTTGCAAATGTGTTTGGAGAGTTGTGCAACCGCATATCAATGTGTTTGTGTGTGATCAGATTTGTAAATGTGTAAAATAATCTGAAATTGCATAAGGAGATACGCAAATTCATATAGGGATCTGCAAATGTGTGTTCAGAATCTGTGTGTGAGCTTGATCTGAAAGTGTAAAGGAATCTAACATTGTGTAATGAGATTTGTAAATGTACTGAGATTTGTCTGTGCACAGACACGTCTGTAAATACGTCTGTAAATACGTTGTGGAAAAGTCTTAAGTATTTTGCACCCAGAGCTGAAAATACAGACACACAATGTTATTGCTGGTGCGACCAAAATGAACAACAAAAGGAGGTTAAAAAAAAAAAAAACCTACCCCTGCTCCATACATGCAACAAATAGAAACTGCTCCTTCATCTGAAAATGAAGGAGTCCTGACCTTAGCGCTATAGAAGTGTTGTGAAAGGACTGAAGCAAGCAGTTCACATGAGGACATCCAGTAGCATTCGAGATTTGAAGGTGTTCGGTTTAGAGGAATAGACTCCCATTCATTCAAGCAAAGATGCAAAGTGACTGATCAAAAGTTACTGGAAAATATATATGTAGCATCTTTTCTGACTGATTCACCTTGGCTATAGTTCAAATTGAGTATTTAAATAGTCCTCCATCCTTCAGTCTCCTCAGCAAGCTAAGAAATATAATAAGATTCATGGCTTCACAAATGTGTCTCAGTTTTTTTTATTGCTGTTTTAAAATTGAGCTTTTGTTGTGGTGATTTAACATGTTCACGCTTTGATGTGCGTCAATAAAGGAATCTTTGCACATGTGCCGGATGCTAATGAAATATATTTAACCCTGCTAACTTTTCCATTTGTCATCAGGAACATCAGGCTCAGCTTATACAAGCTGGATTATTGTTTGTGTTCCTTTTCATGTGATGTCTGTTTATGAGTAAAAACATTTAAACAATGGTTGCTAATATTGGGTAAAAGAAATCTCAGAATGTGACCAAAATGATATATGACTCTGAAACATTTTGTGCCACATATCATGTGATTTGTCACTTATGTGTTGTGGTTAACACATTCCTTTTGTTTCCCTTTGTTGAGGAGTTTTTTCATTGATTTAATGATTTCAACTGTCTGATGTAGGCTTGGGTGGTATTTTTTTAATACCATTATACCATCCAGACTACACCAATCTACAGTCAGACAGATTGTGTACAAATGGTAGAAAATCAACACCACTGTTAATCTTTCCAGGAGTGCTTGACCAACAAAGATCACTCCCAGAGCCAGGCATATAAGAATATAAGAATCTAAGGTAATTTTCTAAGCAACTAAAGCTCCCCCTCACATTGGCAAGCATTAATGTTCATGACTCCACCATAAGGAAAACTCTAAAACATAACAGATGCCTGTGCCGGGTAGCATTGAAATAAGTGGTGGGGGAAGGAGGGGCCATCCTTCCCACCCAGAAAGTTAGCCCAATTGGACTCCTAGCCATGGAAGACTTCAGCACGGCTGGGGTTTAAAACAGGGACCTTTCAATGGTAGGGTGACCTCTTAAATGGCTGGGCCAATTGGGCACCCCATATGTTTCTAAATACCATGGTATGACAGTACCAACCAAGCCTAATCTGATGCTTATCTGTGTCTCCCCTCTTTGTAATGTTTTCTGATCTTGGAGTAAGAAGTCTATATCCATGTCACCCTGTCCACTTTCTTAACAGATATCCATTAAGAATTACAAAGCCTCAGTGTGCCTGGAGAAAAAAACAAATCTCTTTTTCTTACCATCTAACTATATGGTTAGGTTAGTGTGAGAAGAGTAAATTTAGAATAGTTTAAAGATACATTTGGGCTAATGAGTTTCCTTTAAGGAGAAAGAAGGCCCTTATTCCCTTATTCTCTCTCCATCTTGATTGCTCCCTGTTCAAACTCTGCAGGAAATTGAACTGGGTGCTCTGTGTATTTTCCCTCCAAATGACAACTGAGCCATAGCAATATGCTCCAGTCTCTATTGTCCCATCATAACTCTCACCTGATCACTTGACTTTTATTCACTCACTCACCCAATCACTCAGTGATGTTTGGCTAAATACCAACCCAGTCACCAGGCAGTTCCTTTATTTAATAGAAATATTAAGGTATTTTTGGTAAATACTAGTCCCAATGAATCCACATTGGTCTCTGAAACAAAGCTGACATATTCATTTGAAACCCTTAGATTTAAGGCATGATATCATGCCTTGATTTTTTAAAAATCTAAATCATTTTATAAATTAATTTCATAATACGGACAATGACAATGTTTTCTACTACCCTAGTCCCAGCTGACATGAGTCCTGCAGTGGCATTTGGATTTGGCACAGGAAAGAAATTAGTTATTCCTCACATTTCTCACTGTATTTGGTTAAAATTAAGGCAAAAACAAGCCAAAAATGATTAACTTATATTATAAACCCACTTTATTAAAAAAAGAAATTGTATAGTGCTTCACAAAAATTCTAAATTTAAGAGTAAGAGTAAGCTGTCTGTTTTCACCATTGAAAATAGGACTGAGTATTGTTGCACTAATATCAGTGCTTAAATATAGTACTGGTAATGGCCAGAGAATATTATTACTAGGAAGCAACCACTGATGTGCATGCTCTACTGAGTCACCCTCGCGTGCACATTGGTAGATGGAACTTAACTAAAGCAATGTGGGATCTTAAATGTCATCAATAAATAAGGCTATTAAGCAGGGCTTAATGCCAAAACCACTATATGAAGCCACTATTAGTTTTTAGTCATGTAACATAATGCTAATGTATGCTAGTGCTTTTCCATACTGTGGTATCTTTAAGCTATCGACTGTCTTCCCTCTTCTTATTTAATGCTACTTATTGTTTTAGTGTTACATTTCTTGCTGTTCGTGGCTGAAAACATTCAGATTAGAACACAGGGTGACGAGATATCCTACTTATACGTACTGTGATTATTCCCTTCATGGCTGCACACATGAGTGCAGTGGCTTCTTGAACTTCCGGTTCAGCACCAGACTTTTGTACACTCTAGAGTATCTCTAGTATGTGCAGTACTGTTTTTTTGTGGTATAGCTATCTATATACATATTGTGCATTTGTGTGTCCAAAATTAATTTGCACTTTTTAAAATTGTATGGTTTTGCAGTTTATGAGACCTCAGTACCGAGTTTCGTTCCCTCTCATGATTCTTCATGCTTTTGGAATATCAAATAAATAAATCTCATAAACCTTATCTCATTGTTACTATAATTCAGATTTAGCATAAGAATATGTCCATGCCTTAATATCAAATGCTAGTACCTGGTATGTGGTACTTTTTTTTTGCACCTCTTCCAATTTGGTTAGAGCCAAGTGAGCTGGGTAGCCAAAACACTGTTGATTGGTCAGACGCAAATTGCAGGTATCACATGACATAGGATATGCTCTGCACAAATATGCTGGCTGCTATAGCAATTAGTAAAAAAATAATAATTTAGTTAGTAAAAACAATTAGTAATTAGTAAAAAAAAAATTTTTATGAGGTTGCTATAGCAATTGCAAATTTTCTATCCACTAATCGATTCTCAGTTTACTTTAATATTCCCATCACTTCAAAATACTCTGTCACTGATGGGTTTGTCATGTGGATAAGATTTCCACAACATTTCTTGGTTCCAGTACATGGGGGTTTCTTACTATTTGGTCAGTTACTCTTGCTGTAGGTCTACAGGTCCCACACTAGCATGCTAACAGCTCTTCTGCTGCAAGTCTCTGAGAAACACAACATATTACTCATTACAACAGGCAAATAAAATTAGTTAATTTATTTGCAAACATGGACAGTTAACCCTGCTAAATTCCCCGCCCGATAAGCTACAACCTCTAAGGCAAGACAGCAAAACTCCCTCCTCACTCTGGCCTTTTTTTGGACTCTATTCACAGACCCTGTATGCGTCACTGCTTTTAGCAACTGCTGGACCCTGACAGCATGAAGCTCACTTATTGCCAAGACTGTGGGTTCAGGATACTTTGAAACAATAGCTTTCAATCAGTGATGTTTTGATATTTACAGCAGCTTTTATTGTGCATGTGTTTGAAGCTGTCTTAGACGTTTATTTGTGCTTCGGTATGCACCTAAATTTGAACTCCTGCATAATTGGCAAAGGTGTCTCAAGTGTTCCACCTGAAATTTTGAGATAAACAAAATTTATCTGTTTGCTTGTGTTCCCGAATTGGAGCTCTGCCCCAGGTTCGTGGCATGGTTAGAAAGAGTTTAGTAATGGTTGATAAATGCCTGTTCAAAGTAAACTGCATCCCTGGAAAGTAGCCAGAGGACATGTTAGTTTGACAAAATACAACAGCTGTTTGTTTGAATAACAACCCTATCTTGTTTGTGTGTGTGCACTCGCAGTATGAAGTCCTGTTCAAGGAAACCAGAGGGCAAGAGAGACATACTCCTCCACTATTCATTCATGAGTTATGCCTAAAGATCCCAATTCCCCTTTTTACTTCTGATACTGATACCAACACCACAGCTTTTTTATCAGCTGATACCAGTTTAATCTGATACCTGGTTTTATTCTTGAACAAATAATAATGATTAGATAAATGAAAACATTTTGCTCATGACAGCTAATTAACCTTCTAAAAACATCTCCTGCAAACACAGAACAAATACTTCCGAAGGATACCGTCCACAATGACAGTTATGAAAGACATTTCAAGTCATTCTTTATTTATACACTACAAAAAAAGGGAACTGCTGTATTTAAATCAGCCAACAGGAATAAAGTTATAACAACAGGTGCTTTCGCACCAAAGTTCTAGGGACTTTTTGAGGAGAACTAAATGCTTTTAGAGACTCTTTCTCTTGCACTGCCAGGAGGAAGTGACGTGAGCAAGCCAGCAGTAAGTCTGTACAAGAAGATGTTTAATGCTGTGCATGTAGCGCTTAAAAACGCCAAATGGGGCTGTATTACCTCTGTAGCGTATCAGCGTAATAAAGAATGGACTTCACTGTCGGTCCGTTTGCCTGTGTTTTTTTTTTGTTTCGGGGTTTTAGCGCTAAGAGCTGTTGTTTACACACATAATAATAATTCTCACAGTTTAAAAATCTCAGCTGCAGTTCCTGTACTCTTTCGTCTGGACCAATCACTTACGTCACTCATGGTTCCTGTAGTGCGAGAAAGTACCTGCCCTTCATCTGACAACTTTCTACAGTGCTTGTGTTTAGTGAGCAGGGTGGAGGAATCTACAAAGTTTCTCTTCCACCTTAAAAGAGGCAGCAGTAACTGTGCTGTGTGGGCATGAGAGTAAGGTGTCAGTTTGGAGCAAAGCTAATGTCAGCCTTACCTAAAGTGAGTAAAGAACAGACAATACAGAGAGATTATTAATAGAGAGTGTACTTTTCAGTCACAGATAGCGTAACAAAAAGGAGGATCAGATATTGGAGATCTCTAATCTTGCTGCACATCACTGTGCTTTCAGGATCCAAAGAAGTGTTTTGACCTGAAATGCTATTTCATAATGTGTGATTTCTTTGATATCTAATCCAGCAGTCTGTATCGATACCAATGCCATGGATCGACTCAGTATATCCCTATCTATAGCTTTAACATTTACATATTTAATCCTATTACAGATTTGCTTTTAGTTTACAGTCTTCAAGTTTTCTCTTTTTTG
This sequence comes from Arnoldichthys spilopterus, assembly GCA_037974385.1. Taxonomy (NCBI): domain Eukaryota; kingdom Metazoa; phylum Chordata; class Actinopteri; order Characiformes; family Lepidarchidae; genus Arnoldichthys; species Arnoldichthys spilopterus. The sequence goes on from JBBPDA010000145.1 coordinate 20,918,057, forward strand.
GCATTTAAACACGCTCGCCCCACCGCAGATTTGGATACATACAAAATTATACTGGATTTGTTGAATTTATGTTTGTTTGGGCTCTGTTGAGGATTGTGAAATAGAATTATTGTCTTTGGCAGTTCACAGAAGATGGAAAACCAACTGTCATAATGGGTTTTATTGTAGAATTAAGATTTTTTATGGGACTTATATATAGCTTTTATTTACTCATAATCCCTGAAGTATGAGGCACTCCATATCTGCTTTCTGCATCTCACCCTGACTGGGCACTCAGTGTTAGCCTGTTGGAGTTTCACATTCCAGCTCCTGTTTGTGTTGGGCCACTGCACAAGGATCTGAGAACAGCTCACTCTTATTTGTGCTTCTCAGTGCAACGAACAGACCACCCAGTCCACAAAAACTTGATTTTAGCTGAGGCCACAACCTAGGCCTCAATTTCAACTCCAGCTTCACTCCTAATCCCAGCCCCATTCCCTCCTTAATATTTACCCTATTCCCACTGTCAGTCCCAACCTCAATCCCATCTCCAATCCTAGCCTCAATTCCAGTCCCATTCTCAGTCCCAGTACCAGCCCCAATCCCAACTCTATACCTGATCCCAACTCCTGTTGCAACCTCAATCCCAGCCCCAATGGCAACCTCAGTCTCAATCCCACACCCCATGTCTGTTTCAGTTCCTACCAGAATCTTAATTCTGGTCTCCATCAGGACAGTCTAGATTTTGGAAGCCTCACTTTAGTCTACCAGAACAGCTGGATCAGTGGTTACTGTCCTGTTTAACCACTCATAAAGTATCTCCATGAAGTGCCTGTGATGAGCTCAACAGCACATTCTGTCCTGTAGCCACTGTCCTTGTAAAGTAGAGGAAGCAATGCCTCGCCAAGATCAGATGCGCAACTTTGTCTCTGAAAGGGCACTGTATACTTAAGCGTGTGGGAATCACACGTTAAAGAGAAAAGGAAAAGCATAGCGTTTAAAAGAGCAGAGGAAACATTAAGCTATTAATGGAGGCACCTGAGATCAGATAAAAGCCAGAGCGAGTGGTAGAGGAAGGGGTGTGAGGGCCTGAACAGGGGCTGCCTAGCAGTGAGCAGTCACAGGACACCATCAGTGACCCAGGCAGTGCCCCTGCAGGCCTAAAGACAATCTCCAGCTGCTGGTGACTTTGGCCACATGTTTTGGCTCTCTCTGCACTGCAAGGGAAACAGTGACAGGGATAGTGGAGTATAAGAGAGTGGGACACCACACACACTTCGTCTTGCCAAATCTGAGGTTAAGCTCGGTGAAGAAAGCAATTTTCCAGGCAAGCTGTGTTTTAAGCAGAGATTTGAGCCCAGAGTTGTTTGTTGCCTTTGTAATATTGAATCTGGTTTGTAACGTTGAAGCTTCTCCAGGGCCAGCAAAATAATTATGCCATTATCTTTTTAAACAGCACTTTTTTATTTATGAGTTATTTGATTTTTTATACCCCATTTCTTCTTAAAATCTTTTTTCAATAATTGAATTAAACAAACAAACCAAATATAATATATATTGTAGTGTTTTTATATTGTATTTATTTGTGTCCTATTGTCCACCCTTACTACTTTTCTCTTCCAAAAACTGTGGCTGTATCTACCTGAATTAGAAATTGTGCATTCCCAATGTGTAAGATTAGTGTTGAGATAAAAATGTATCTGAGTAAAATCTTACTGTGATTCTGATTGTTCTCTCATCCTCTCTGCTTTGCTGATATGGGAAAATGATGTCCCGCTGTGACACTGTTCCTACATGTGCAGTCTAGATTTGTAAACTGATTTATTATGTGAAGCAGCTCTACACATTTCTGACTTTGACATTGGCTGGTGTTTCAGCTCAACTCCTGTTCTAATGGTAACATCAGAGACTAAACTCTCTGTGGCATATTATCTCTGTGTGAGAGATTATTTTGCCAACAGGTTTTCATTACTCCGTTCACATATTCTGAAATTTCACTAAGATGTAGTTTTTTATTTCTGTAATTATGTTTGGTGTCCCACAGAGCAGTTTAACAAAGTGTGAAAGAAGAAATTTAGTTTAAGGAGAGCAGGTAGATTTTGTGAGCAGTTTTATAACGCTCACTAGAATAAACAGTTGAGTGATTGTTTGGTTATATAGTTATGGAGCAGAGGGTGGGCTTGTTTTTATTAGGCGCCTTCCATTTCCATCTCTTGCACAGCCAACTGAAATGGACACATTCTGAGTACACCTGTAGTTTACAGTTTGTGATTTTGGGTCATTCATCATCTATCATACTATTATTGGATGTTCTCTGGAATGCTCTCTCTCTCTCTCTCTCTCTCTCTCTCTCTCTCTCTCTTTCTTTCTTTCTTTCTCTCTCTCTCCCTTAGTTACTGAGGATCAGTCATGGGGTCATTTGCAAACCAAATGGGTGTATCTGGCTTTTGCTAGTGTGCCTTGGAGGGGGCTGTGCCAAGTGGATATGAAGCTTTTTAATAATGAAACATGACAACAACTACATTGCAGAAGCCAAAGCGTGTGCTTTAGAATCCATCTTTGTCCTGCTTTCTTTATGAATCACAGTATTTTTTTTGCATTGTGTTGTACAGCGTTATTTTGAGTGTTACAGTCATATATATATTTTTCCCTTTTTTGACAAATCTACTGATAAATCAATTGTTCATGAATTGTCACTTATTCATTAGCCCCAGAAGTAGTGTGTGTCTCTGCTGCTCAATGAAACCACAATCAGTTTGAAAGGATAATATAAGTTATAGGAGCATACTTGCTTTAAATGCTTCAGTTTTCATTCTTAATCTTATAAAAATAGCTTTCTTATGTATGTAATGCCTTTTTTTAGATATTCAATACACCTTTTTTGTGGGCAGTGGTGGCCTAGTGGTTAGGACACTGCCTTTGAGACCTAAAGGTCTTAGGTTCGAGTCCCAGTCCGGGCACTACTGAGGTACCCTTGAGCACGGTACCGTCCCGCTACACTGCTCCCTGGGCGCTGTTGATAGCTGCCCGCTGCTGCCTGCTGCTGCACGTGTGATGGGTTAAATGCAGATGTTGCATTTTGTTGTAGTGCTTGAGTGTGTTCACAATGACAAATAGTCACTTTCACTTCACTTTTCACTTAATCTCTCTGGCATATTCCAGTGTTCCATTGTATGAAATTGCAGTTTTATGGATTTAGGTGTGTAGCACCCAGAACTAATTTATAATAATAATAATAATAATAATAATAATAATAATCAGGAGGAGAAGAAGAAGAAAGGGGAGTTGAATTAAATGAGGAAGACAGTAAACAGTTAGACATAATGAAATAAACCAGTCTTCTAAAAACATTTCCTGATATTTTGTTCAGAAAAGGCATATTGAAGAAGAAAAATAAAGGTAGACATAAATTATAGTTTTTAAGGCTCTCTTCAGAGATTATGCTGACATACACTAATGTGAAGTAATATGTTTTTTTTCCCAACATATTTGACTTAAGGTCTCACCCTCTTTAATATAGTGCTTACAAATAAAGGTGACATGCAAATCCAATTTTCATAAAAGTTGGAATTACAATGTTTAATCATTTGGCAATTGAGGACATTAACTCAAATTTTGTTACCATATGTAAAAATACGATGTACAGATTACAGTGAAATTCTTACTCGAACACCTCTTCTGCAGACAAGACAATTAGCAATGTTACAACAAAAGAATGGAATCTTTCTGTGGCTGAAGAACTCTGTCTATATTATTCCAAAAGGCCTGGCCTACAAGTTCTCATGTGCTGGACAATTTGGCAGTTTTGGAAATCTCTACAGATTGTAGATGATTCTCTTTACAGTGGAACGGTTTATTTTAAATAATTTTTAAATAATTTTTTATCTTTTTAAATCCCTTGCCAGATTTAACACACATTTGAGTAACAAAGAACACAAACCCAAGATCTCAGGTTTAAATAAGACAGGTTCCAGATGTGATTTTAAGATGTGATACATTTAAGGGCATACTTACTTTTTTTATTTGACTGATGTGTTTTCATTTGCTTGTTTCAATCATGGAAATGACTACAAAATGTCAATTTTATGTGTCACCTACCATCGCTTTATCTGTAAGCACTGTATTAAAGAGGGTAAAGTGTTTGTTTATTTAAATACAATGAAAAATCTGCTGTTTCCATGGGATGTACTCATGTATTCACATGTCTGTTTTTGTCTCAGCCTAATCTTTAAACAGTTTGATTTGGATCTGGAAAGCTTGTAGATGCATCATGTTTTCAGATTCATTCTGCTAAAAAAGATCATTTTGGTTTAATGACAAACAACTGTGAGGGTGCAGCTTGAAGTACCTACTGGCAGTGTTGTATTTAATTAAACGAAGCAAGAATGTTGCTTTTTAAAACTGTGTATAGTCTTTACATAGTCATAGAGGAATGCTAGTCCTTGTTCAGCCACTGAAAATTTGGCTGGAAAATAATATTATGAATGCTTCAGTTTTCATTCTTAATCTTATAAAAAAAGCTTTGCTTATGTATTTAAAGCCTTTTTTTTAGATATTCCATACGCCTTTTAGAACCTCAAGATAAAGTTAGTTTACTTTCTATTTTCTTCCAGGGTTATAAAGCAGATGATATGTACATTAACTTAAAGCATAATTATTGTTTTCATTTATTCATTTAACATTTTTTTTCATTTTTAGCAACCACATCTAATGGAGGTTTTTTATATATATCATTTAAATTACATTGTTATGTATGGATAAAATGTATGGGTGGTCAGTGTTTTTTAGAGATCAACACACTAGCAGTTGGAGTAGTTTCTTCACAAATTGGGTTTCTGGCTGCATGTCTTTGCAAAAGCAACAGCTTAAAATAATATACAGATATAATGGTGAGACATGATAACCTCTCCTAAAGTTACACTTCTACTGAAAACACCTGAATGGTTAAATCTAAGGTTTCACTCCAGTGACAAAGATTGTAAAAGATCCATCATGGCTTTGCAATCTAATGAATATTCAGTACAGAAACAAAAGTCACCAGATTAAACTACACTATAATGATGGAAAAAAATGGTCTAGCTAATTTGCCAATTTGTTTCAAAAAGTGGTCATAGGTTTTGGTGGTCAGTAAAGGATTGACACCAATGTTGTTTCACTTTTAACACTAGATATGCCTGGCCATTTCCCACCCCCAAGCCTGCCGACTTCTCCTCTTCTCTCTTCAAATTTATTATAGTAATTTAACTTTTTAATTTTAATTATTTGATTTTTTATGAACATTAACAAGGAAGAAAAAGGTCAGCGAAGGAAGGAATTGTACTTAATATTGTACCCTTGTCATTACTATTATGCACAAATGAATGAAGAGCACTGCAGTAGGATGGATTTGCATCTATTAAAGACACTTCTCAGTTTTAGATTACAAATGAGGTCATTCACAGGAAACTTTTTTAGTTAGTGGTCTGACATTTAAAAGTGCCATGTTCAAATTTGTTGCTTTGGATGACTAATCGGGTTTCACTCAGATCAGTGATTCACACTTCTAAATCAAAACCAGCATCACAGAGTTCGCACACAGAATTTGAGCAATATGAAAAACCCATCACACCCAGAGCATTGAAAGCTGTTTGACCTTTAACCTATGCTCTAATACTCTTCTCTCTGGTTTTTAGTTTTTATGTATTCACAAATGAAGTGCCTGCTTGAAGGATTCTAGCTCAGATGTCAGTTAACCATATTCTTGAATGTCTTGCTAATATTAAAAGTGACGCTACTATGATGAAGATTTGTGTAACAGTTCTGTTGTAAATACACTTCTCCACATTGCTGTTATTTCCTCTCTTGTGGGATGGCGTCTATGGCCCATATGTGCTGTACTCTAGCCAGCATACATTACATGGCCATCTGGATCAAAATAAGTATGCTTGTCTCATCAAACCTTTCATGTGCACACACTCATCTCTTCAGTATCTTACTAATAAGCTCTTAGATTAGTCATGTCATGTGAAACCTCCTTTCATTTTCACTCCAAGCTATTAATCAAACGTCAGTCCACTTGGGCAGGTTTGGGAATATTAATGTGCTTTATTGTGTTTGTGTTGTGTGAAGATGTTGTTCACTGGTCTCCTTGAGTGCTACACATTTCTCATTCTGAGGGGATCTTGTCTGCAGTTTAAATAAGCTTGATTGTGATTCAGGCAGGAAGCCATAACAATATTCTTTGTTGTTTTGCAGCCAACAAGCTGATGTCTGTCATTTATTGTAATTTCGGCATTAATGTGGAGTTCTATTGAATCAAGCCTGGTGGTGGGTGCATCACTGACACTAGTTCATTGAGGAGTCAGGCATGTCTAAACAACATTGATAGAGCAGATGGTTTTGTTCGGATAAAATGAATTTTGTTGGTGTAATTGGCTTCAGTTTTAGTGTTGGGTAAGGGTAGGAAAATTACTTTTCTTAGTTTGTATTGGCTGTTAAAGTCAAATGCTTTTTTGTCTTTCAAAAAGGGTAAGGTCTGATAAGTCATTTTCAGTCTGAGGAATAAAATATATGTTTACTGGGTTTTTAATCTGTTTTTCTTTTTTAGATATACACTTAGGGCTGTTTTACATGGCAAAGCACAAATTTGCTGTCTCTTTTTTGTGGTCTTAATAAAAAAAGGTTTTTGTCATTCTGTGCTTGGCCTGTGAGGCTCTAACAATGACAAATGTATGTTTGTAAGCATTAGGAGAAATGAAGTCAAGAGTTTTCTTTCCGTCTTGAAGTAATTGCTAGAGTTAGTGTGTGGTGGCCAGGCTGTAAAGCTGCAATGCTTTTATCCTCTCTCGTTCTCCCTTTTATCCCTGTGTCATGTTTTCATTGTTTTTTTCCATTATAAATCACTTTTTTATTTCATAATTAGGAAAAGGACTCGGGCTAATAGTACAAAGTAAACTGACTGTGCCATGTTGCCTTCAGTGCAGATGGCTCCTAATCCGCTCTGTAATTGAAATGATATTACAGGAAAAGATCAAAACCTCCCCGTTCTACAGAGCACTCTCTGCAGTTTGTCTCATCATTATTAGCTTTACCCTTCACACGGTCTGAACGTTGACGCAGAGCCACAGGCCTGGTGTTAGCGTGCCACCCTGTTCATGAGCTAACGTTGCCTGCTGTCTACAGAACAGTGCCATCTCCATCAGCTTGCTTTTGTTTGAAATAGGCTGAAGTGTGTCATTCCTCCCTGCACTAGGAGATAAGTATTCATAATATTTCTCTGTTTATGTATTTATTTTGATCTATTAGGCGTCAATGCTTTCCATCAACACACCGTCATTTTTCAGTTCTCTTTCCCTTTGTTAGTTATAGAACACCCACATGGTTGCACTAATTAGACACACACAACCTGGAATGAGGTAGAGAATGTTACTTATGAGCTGCTGAATGCCTGTTTTAGCATTAGCGTATATTATAGAATCTGCATTTAAGACCTTCACTGTAACACAGGCGTATTCCTTTTTAACTGGAATGCCCCGTGGTCAGCTTCTTGTATAGATATCTATGTTTTTGACCAGCTATAGCCTCATGGTTGTCTTGGAAACTGGATTTTGTCGGCTAGAGGCTGACTGATTATGCAGAGGCCTTTTAAGCATAACCACATGCTGCAAAGCTCTTATATGCTTAATATTAGGAGGTAAACTCAACTAGGCAAAGGCTCTTGTGATTGTTGTATCGGCCTGTGGAAACAAATTTGTCCTGTCGTGCTCCACCGAGTCTCCAATTTATTCAGGCAAAACAACAGGACATCAGTGGAAAACTGCTTTTCTCATTGTATTTTCAGACAAACTAAACAGGCAGGAAGTCTTTGATGTTAGAGTGCCAGTTCTTGAAATACAGCAGCATGTCCTGCCCAGCTGGCACACCTCACTTTGTCCTCCAATCTCAAGGTCATACCTGCTCCTTTTTATGCACATAACTGAATGGAGAATCCATTACTGCTAGGTTCATTTGAAATGGATGCTACTTCATGCTCCATGAGGTTACAAGGCAGAGAAACCAACAAAATAACTTTCCTTATACGAATGTGCCACACACACTCTTAAGAATAAATGTGCCATACATTGCTTTTAAGACTGATGTCACAGAAGAACCACCTTTGGCTCCTTGGGGTTGTTTCTTTTCTTTTGATTCCCTCTTAATAACCTGTATTTTTAGAATTACATTTTATTGTAAAAACTAAATAGTTTTTAGTTTTTTTTGTAACTTTTACCGGCGGCACGGTGGTGCAGTGGTTAGCACTGTCGCCTCACAGTGAGAAGGTTCTGGGTTCGATCTCCGGGTTGGCCACAGGTGCCTTTCTGTGCGGAGTTTGCAAGCTCTCCCCGTGTTCGCGTGGGTTTCCTCCGGGTGCT
>JBBPDA010000145.1:20936311-20948117 GCA_037974385.1 Arnoldichthys spilopterus
GCGTGGTGGATCATAAGAGACCAAGAGTTCACTTAGATACTGTGGTGCAAGATCGTTCAGTGCTTTATAGGTCAATAGCAGTACTTTATAGTCAATGCGAAATTTGTCCCCATAATGACAGGAATACTAAAAAAAATCTGGCAGTTTGGAAATGGCCTGTTTCATTTGGGCAAGGAGTACCAAGACCCAGCTGTTGTTCCCTACAACTTCAGTGCTTTCTCTGTTTCTCTGCTTCTGGGAGAGAGAAAAGGTGAAACACAAATAGCCCCTCACCAGCAGGACTGACAGGGGATTTAACAGCCCAGAAAGATGTGAATGGTCTCGTGGTTAGACCCCTCAATCAACATTCTATGGATTATTTAATCAGACAGGTTATTGCGAAACATATCAAGGATTGCATGCACAAATTGCACTCACATTACGGCATATTCCATGCTAAAAAACTTAAACTGGAAGTTTAAGCTCGTCCTCTGCTTTTGTACATAATAATAGGCAGCATACATCTGATTTGCATCTGAAACCAACCCCAAATGGCTTAGTACATAGGGTCCACCGAGTGTTTCAAGTTAAACTGTGATCGCTGGATGTAAGACGGAAAGGGGTGGGGCTAAAAGGATGGAAGATGAAAGGAGATTAAGATCAGGGAGAGAAAAAAGCAGATATCTGGAGAGAGTGGAAGACAAAATGGAAAAAGACATAAATAAGTCTGAGGACAGGGGACCTTGTGCTGTTTCAGAGTGGAAAAATGCAGAGCAGATGTCTCTGTGATGTTGTATCACACAGCCATAGAATTTTACAGGGATTTACCTCCACACTGAAGACTTAAACTTGCTTTTATCTTCGAATGGTTATTGTGTTTGTGTTTAGCTTTTCTTCTTGCTGATCACTTTTACAATATACATACACATACTGCTGCGACCGATGTGCTAAACAGGTGCACACTCTGCTACTAACGGTATTCCTAGCAGGAAGTAGCATGCGGGAGACTGGCTTTAACACAAATTGCCTCCCTCTTTCCTTACTCAGCTTGTGAAACTTTAATGAGTCAAATATACAGCAACAGACAAAACAAATAGCCACAATGAAGTGACACACATAAGCCATTTATCTTTTCCAGTCTAGATCAGGGTTATTTACAGTGTAGAGAAAGGAGAGGCTCAGAAGACTGTAGAGACATAAAGTAAGAAGTGATAAAGTTATTTGTACTCTTGTTAAACATTTGCTTTTAATAAATGGTCAAAAGCAAGAACAAAAAAAAAGTTTGTTTGTGTTCATTAAAATCCCATAGTGTCAGCTGCAGTGTTTATACAAACAGTGTAGTTTAGCTCTTGGTAAGGTCCTGGTTATTAGGATATTTGTTTGAGTTGTGAGTCTGGGACATTTTAATGAATTAATTTATCACTCCATGAGCACAGACAGCATCAAAGAAAAGTTATATATTTCCCACTCTTCTGGGAAATGATTCAGGGCAATTAGAATCATGACCACAAGACACAAGAACAGCTTGTTCTCTTAAGCAGTGTCTTTTACCAATCACAACAAACTCCATATGGATATTTTAAATACACTGCTTGTATCTACTGCCTGCATTAGGTAACTGTGCACATTTTAGTGCACTGTCCTCAAGACCACAATATAGACCAATCAGCCATTACATTGAAACCACTGACAGGTGAAGTAAAGACAAATGGTGGCATGCTTTATGGACACATGTCATAGGAAGCAAACACCTTGGAAAATTTCCTTCACTTTATGGCTATATAAAGTTCACTTGCCAGTCCATAGATCTGATATTTGCAAAATAATCTGCAAAAACAGGTTCTTTTGAATTGTTTTTGTGATGTCGGAAAAAAAAATCACATTCATTCACACTGGTTATAAGGAGTAGGTTTCAGTCTAGACAACTTTTTAAATGAGGCACAAAACTGGAAAGCCATTCAGAACCAAGGTCATATATCATATACATGTATCAAATTTTAAGCACAATAACAATAACAGCCACTTTAATTTTCAGGGATAAAAAGGTTAAAACATGTTATGTAAAAATGATGGCTAAAAAACAAACATTCTCAGAAATATATTGGGTTTTGGTAAGTAGAAAAGTAGAATATGTGCCCCTTAGGTTCTGCACCTGTATTTGTTATATTTATACATGATGAAGAGCTTCTGTTTGTGTGTTTGGGAGAGAGTGGAGTCTCTTAGCTCTGCTCCCTGCCCTTACTGTGGCCTGCCCAGTTCCAGTTGGCCGGGAGTCATTTCTTTTGCTGGCTGTGATGTCTAGTCTCTCTCCCAAGCCCTCTCCCTGGCCGTCTCTGTCCCACAGCTGGAATAAACTTTGCTTTCATTATGTGAGCACGCTCTGCGCCAGCCAAACGTTGTCTTTCATTCCTCCTCTTTGGACCACCATCTCTACAAGGCCTACACAGCAGCAGAGAACAAAACTCATAATGTGCATAATAATGTTAGCACATAATATAAAAGCTTGAGTAATTGGTCTTTTGAGATTGCTATAAACTGTAAGTAAACACACTTACCGAGTATTTATTCACTGAAACGTTGACATCCTCTTTATAACCTTGCACTAAATTATTTATATGCCTCTATAAAGGAGCATTACAGTAGTGTCTTATTGCCTTATTTTTCTTTTAATATAATAACGGAAAATAAAACTGTGCCTTGTTGTGTTTTTGAGTAAATCTATTCTTACCCTGCCCTGTACCTTTCACCTCCTCCTCCTCACACCTGGACTGAAGCTGGCTGACCTGTTGTTCACCCCTGGCGGCCTCTTGGCTCCCTGCGCTCAGGTTTCTGATGGGTGTTTTATCGCCCATTTCACAGCCTGAGTAGACTGGTAAACGTGTACATAAATTGGGCCGCTGGTTGCTTAACAAGAGCTCCGGGTAGGAGTGTGCTGCCCTGTTAAAGTGTATGTTCACTGCTTCTGGGATGGGTAATAGAATAGCAGCAGGGTGGCGGAATCCTTTCCAGATGCAGCAGGTGTGGAAAGGCTTTAGGCAAGCTGTGTGGGCTGAGAGAGGGAGGTGGGGGCTGCAGGAAGGTCAGAAGTTCCACTGGTTTGCCAACCTGGGGCCCATCAATAATAAAGAGGACCGCCATAGAGGGTCAAAGCTGGTAGCAAGACAGGGGTCAGGGTTTTGGGTCAGATGTTTGCCTTTAGGAAAAAAGGATCTTTAAGTTAAGTAAGATCTTTTTCCCCTGTTAATGTTTTCCTAGAAAGAGTCATTTTATAAGAACAGAACAGCGATGTTGTATTTCTCAGTAAAGGCCTGACAGCAATAAAACATCCAGAGAAGGGGTGTCAGAATACATCTAAAGGTGATATAACTGCATTGATTTACACCCTTTATACACAGACAGTGATCTTATCCCAAGGACTGTGATCCTGACAGAAAAGCTGCCTAAGAAAGTAGGGTCGTTTGTGCACAGATGTGATGATGCCCCAACAGGAACTGATGGCAGTCTTGCCTTTGCCTGGTCTGGAGGCTGCTGATATACAGCAGTGGGTGGACGAAACTGCTGTTCAATCAATTGGAAGGTCAATTATCTGGGAAAGGCTGCCCAAGTAAATGATGTTTAGACTAATCAAAAAATTAACTGCAAAGACTCAGCACTTTCTTAATATAGAGGAGAGAAAAGTTAAAGGGCGATACAGGCTTTCTCTGGGCCAACTGAAAGATAGTGGAAGAAAGCAAATAGTGGGGAATGTAAATATAACTTACAACAGTTTTCATTGATGATAATTAAGATGTTTTGATATGATGGTCTCTGGAGTCCTATATTACAGTAAAAAAAAATCTGCAGTCCACAATCACATGTACACTTTAAACAAGTTAAAGTGAATACACATCTCTTTCTCAGATAAGAGGGAGGTGAGTGAGACAATTTTCCTGTGATATTTCATAAAATTTGTAATTTGCTACCACAAACCTCTCAAATGATCAGATCACATTGTAGCTAAGGTTTTCAGCTTTATGAGTTTTCAAATTTAAAATTGGTGATTGGAAGACTGAGATGTATAAGTTGAAGTAATTCAAATTTTTATTTCAAAGCTTGAATGAGTCTGGTAGGGTAAAGGAAGATGGACGTCTAGATACTATATACCACTGATACTACTAGGTTTCAGTACTACTACAGTACTGGCATTTCTGTTTTGAAATGGACCCTTACATCAAAATATCAGTTATTAATACTACTAACAGTTACAATGATCTTTAAATAAATGATAAAAGAAGAATTTAGGGGCTTTAAATGTATCACTTAAAATTGTTAAAAGTAAAAGGACTCAATTCAGAAAACTGGAAATGCTGAAATAACTGTTAGTTTCTTTTTTTAAGTTACTTTGTTGTCTTTAGTGAGATATCTTTTTGTGCCACACTGTACATCCGTGTGACAGGTTACAATTTTGTTTATTTTTCAATACTTTTAAAAGCATTATTGGAATATATAAGCTTTGGTATTAATGGTCCAATTCAAAATGTCTCTCTTTGTCTCTCTCTGTCTCTGTGTGTGTGTGTCTCTCTCTTTCTCTGTGTGGTTTATTTCTCTCTGTGGATATGCTGACTATACTGTTACTCTGAAGAGTGAATGCTTCTGAGTGGAGAAGAAGCTCCAGAGCTCAGCTAATGGGGGTTTTGCAATAAACAAACAGAGCTTCTTCATCAATCTAGCAACCATAAATGAATCTAATTTGCCCAGGGCTTTGTATGGAAACTGGGAGAAACAACAGCCCAAAAACTGATGTGATTAATGAATTGATAAAAGCAGCCTGATAGATTTTCTTTTATGTGACAAAGGATTGTATGGGCAGGCTTGGGGTATTTTGCCATGTTCTAACATTGACATCAGCTTGGCAAAGCCTCTCAAAGAAGGTGAACTTTTGCTGTCCTGCTAGATGTCTGCTGTATGCTGATTAGCTCTTAGTAGTTGAAGGTTATCATGTTGTCTTGCTATACTATTCATATCTAATGAATTATGTATTTAGTTACTTAGAATGTTTATTAATAATGTAATTCATCACATTTACATTTACAACTTCTGACCTGGGGCATTTTACCCATCACATTCATGAAAACATTCTCAGTTAAAAAATAATTAATTTCAACACAAGATCAGTGATAGTGCATAGGCGAATCAGTGCACATGGAATGGATATAAAGGTCCCACTGATGTAGTGGAATAATATGGAATATTAGAGAGACAAATTCTGCCAAGAATGGGCAAAACTTCCACTTGCAGAACTGTAGCAGTGTAAATAAAAGCAAAGGTGACACAGTGATAAACATGCCTCTGTCCCAACTTTTTTGAGTGTGTTGCTGACATCAAATAATGAATTTGTTTATATTCACAAAATAAATTTAAGTTGATCAGTGGAAACACTGAAAATCACATATTCCTTGCTTTTTATGAAAAGCGTTTCTAGAAATGGGGTTTGTAATTTACAGCCCGTGTCTACAGACTTGCATTGCTCTTCTCTGACCGCTAGAAAATTGACAACAATGCAAAGGACTTTATGGACATTATATGTCGGAATGAGCAGACAAGATGTTTTCGTCAGACGTGAATCATATTAAATAAGGATGCACCGATGTGTGATTTGTATATCTGCTGTTTTTTAAGTACATACCCACCAATTACAGTACCAGTGCCAATACAAACAAACATAAATGAAACCGAGTAAACTGAGGCTACATTTACCCGAATTAGACTAGAATAAAAGCTTAAAAATTAGGGAAAATTTGAAAAATTACAGCTTTTTACCACAGTATTCCAGCATCACCTAAACATTCTGCTCTCCCAGAGCTCAGTAATTATTGCATTTTGGTAAGCAAATATCAATACTGATAAGATTCAGATATTAGTGTGCATCTCTTAGGTTAAAATATCTTTTTACTTAAAAACTCAAAGCTCCAACCATTTTGAGAGTATTTCTTGTGATCACCAGCAGTAACTGCAGCTTATTGACAGCTTATCAGTCAGTAGCTTTCATTATTACTGGTCATTCATTCATCAGTGCCATGACAGTGATTATTATTGCTTTATTACAGCTGATGCCTTAGATTTGTCTTAGCAATAGGGCTGTGCCATCATGTGCCCTGCTTCTTAGTTTCTGTTGTAAGATTAAGTTTTCTCTCCTTATTGAGTATCACTCATGTGACAGTGAGGCATTAGAATGTTTAAGACGGTTAAGATGGATTTTGGAGCTCTTCCAACAGTTTTCCTTTAAACTTTAAACATGCTCCTTACCAGTGTAAGTATGTGTAAAACAGTTAACATCTGCTGTGTCTGAACTGTCTTTGCCAAAATAACTTTATGTCAGTGTGAACGGGACAATTGTGTTCAAGTTAATGGACATTTAAGATTACAGCGATATGCTATTATCTTTACACTTAAGAGTTTTTTTTATTTATAATGCTTTACTCAATCCATAAGTAAATCACACACTAACACAGCAAATGCATACACTCTAAAGCATAATACATGCAACTCCAGAGCCACTTTAAACCTTTTTAAACCTCTAACCATGAGAAACCATGCTACTGTGTTAAATATTGGCATGTGGGCTTGGGAGGACTTGTCATATAACGCAGTCCACCTCTGCATTTATAAATGCAATCTGAACGTTCGTTACACAAAGAGAAACCAAACTTCAGATCAACACAAAAAAACAAGCTCATCTCGGATAGACTGAAAGACAGTGGCAGCGTGTGCTGTGGTCAGATGAGTCCACCATTTGCTGCTTCTACTGCAACACTTGTCTTTCTGTGCCATAATAATAATAATAATAATAATAATAATAACTAAATGGAATATCTGTTTTAAAAAAACTCCCTCTGAGGATCAAAGGACAGTGTAAAGACCCTCAAATGAGAAGCTTTAACAACAAAACTGAGACCTTAGTGTCATATATTACATTTATTCTCTGTTTATGTTTTGAATAAATGTAATACACACTCTCTCTCTCTCTCTCTCTCTCTCTCTCTCTCTCACACACACACACACACACACACACACACACCTAGACAACAATAGAGCAAATCTTTAAAATGCACACTTACATGACCCATACATGTTACATGGCTCTTGTGTCAGTGTGTGGAAGCTAAGACTTGTGGAGGAGTGTGATTGTGTCCAGACGTCCAGACGCTTGTCTGAGGATGGATGGGACAGCTCTGTGTGAGCCAGACACGAGACTGCAGAGATTCCATTACGTAGTTCATGTGTCTCTCAGCACAACAACAGCCTCTAGCCTTCACACAGTCAAACAAACCTGAACTCTCTCAGCCCTGTGTATACACACACCACCTCACCCTCTGAGCGTTGCCCCTCTGCTCTCTTACTGCTACCTCATTGTAAAAGTGGATCAAAAGCTACAAGTGAAATGTTCACAACATACAAAAATTGATCAAATTTGCTGAGAAAAAGATTTACTATAATTTGATAATTTGATAATTTGATACAAATGTATACATTGGTTGAACATGGATATCATGCCATACAGTAGTAGTTCTGCTAATGTAATATAATTATTTTATGTGTAAGCTATACTTATTTAAATCAAATAAATTCACAATATTTTAATTATAGTAAATGTGCTCCTTATGCAGGCGAGGCGCGATCAGTTTTGAAAGTTTTTGTGTATGACCTTTTTAAATATATTTTTTAATAATAATAATGTTTTTTCCTTTTTGTCTTTTTGTTTGCTCTTTTCTCATATTTGACCTGCTCTCACTGTGCTGAGTCACCATTGATCTGTTTGTCTGGATCTTCTATATCTGTGTGTGTATGTGTGTTCAGCTAAAATTATGTCCTTTGTTGTAGATAGGGTTTCTGTTCTGTCACATGGCGAGAATACACTGTGGCTGTGTGAGTAATTGTCTTTCTCTGGCTACATTAGTTGAAATGGATTGTGTGTTTCTGGGTTGCGGTGTTTTGTGCTCATTTGCCAAGCGGGTGCTCTTTTGCTGTGGCTGATCCAGCTGAAGATCAAGAACACTCACACTGATTCTGATTATGATGCAATTAGTTAATTAAATAAAAATGTGGGCAATGGAAAGCAAGTGTGCTGGTAGTGTAAATTTGTCTGTGAGCTGTATACTGTTGTTGTCACAACAAAACCTTGGCAAAGGTATTTTTACAAGTTACATGCTTTTAACTTTAATGTGTGTTAATGTACCTTTTAAAGTGGTTTCTGTTGGTCTGTGTTTGTTTTGTCATGAACTTACTAACTAAACAAATATGAATTCTTTAGTCTTATTAGGTTGTAATATGGGAGCAACCATATGTGTGCATGTGTATGTGTGCCTGGGTGTTCGTACGCTAGCCTGTATGTGCATGTGTGTGTCTGTGTGTATGTGTGTCAGGACATAACACTCATCTAATGGATGGAAAATATATCTACACACTCGGCACACTTAAAAAAGACTCTCAGAAGTTCCAGCACTGGCCTCTTTTTCCACTTGCTTTCTTTGGCTGCTGTCAATGCTCAAAAGACAGCTACAGTATGCTTTAAGCCTACTTTAGCTCCAACTAAGTGTTGTTTTAACTGATGTGAGAATTCGTTTTTTACTAGCAGTGGCTGGGCAAGGAAAGGACGGATGTTCACATTAGTTCTTTCAAATGTAATCAAGCTTGTGAATACTGTTACTTTTAATTTAATCACCACAGATCTATTCAAAAAATGGTTTAGACAAGTTATTAGCCTTTTCCTTGTTATGTGCTTTTTAATGAATAATTATTTATGACTATGTGAGTCAGAGTGCAGTTTTATTCAGTCATGATGAATGAATACCACAAGAATAATGAGGATGATTGAATGTGTAGATGAGTAGCTATATTTAGGAAATTCTTTGTTTTACTTTTTATATGTATGTTTACATAAAGTGCTTATCTTTACTGCCTGAAGCCTAATCTCAAATTGTATGCGAGCTGAGACCCAAAGCCATTTTGTCTGATGTCTAAAACGTGATGCTATGGTCTCAGGATGTCCTATACATTTTTTGTAGAGGCATAATATCCAGTGGACAGTGGAACCCCAAGCCTTCTCTTGAGCATGTTCAACTAGCACAGCTCAACAGCCATGTTTTTGTAACAGTCTCATCAATGTAAGGTTAAATTAATGTACTATTAATGTGGTATGTGACATCACCTAACCTGTTAAAAATATCAATTAAGTTTCCAAGTGGAAATTTGTAAAATGCAATAAAAATATATACATTTATTTAATATTGTCTTACAGCTGATAATTCAAATACTAACACTTTTTGGCCCTAAGCTTCTGACTACCAGTGGCACTAATCACTGTGTGCAGGTCCATACTCCTGTTTTTTGGTCAGGCTCTTTCCTGGATTTAGTCAGCTAGGTTTGAGTTTAAAAGGAAAAGCCAACCTTTTTTGCTTCTGCATTTCAGATGTAGAATTATGTAAAGATTGTTGCATAAAGGACATATGCACCTATGCAGTTTTTTTTCCCTTTTCTTTAATTGCTACTCACAAATGACGGTTACCTAACGCATCACACATCAGATGTGTAGGGCCTGCCTTTATCGTCAAATAAAGAAAAAACAAAGAAAAGTTTTGCAGTGTTTTTTTTTTAAATGATTATTACTTATTAACAAGCCTCTCACAAAGTTTGTCACAAGGTGGTGAGCCGTAACCTGTCTTTGTTTGTAAAGGTTGAACCATTGGAGGATCCTTTTTTTACTCTATAACAATTATTTTATGTGTGTTGCTGATATCAAGTAAAATTTTTCTAAAATAAATTGGTCAGCCAAAACATTAAAGGTCATTTCTTTTTGCTTTTGTCAGTTATTTGAAAAATCAAGAGAATTTAGAAAAACCAGTTTTGTATTGCATTAAACTAAATGTCACCTTTCTGGTAATTGCTTTTGTAAATTAGTAAGTGAACATTTTGTTTTTTTCAAACCAGAGATAAATTAGTTATTACAGTCAGTAGGGGCTGTTGGCAAATTGATTTGGTTAACAGTCACTTGACACAAGCCAACTTCAAACTGAAGATATGTGGGTGTATTAATTTAAATTGCATTTTATATTAAGGTAACCATCTACTGTATCTATGATGATCCTGGTTTATTTGTGTAGTGGAAAAGTGTTAAAATAAAATCAGGTTCATGCAAGAGATGCACACAGCTTGAGTCTGTGAGATGAACTGGAAAAGGGGTTCTCTCAGCAGTTTGCATCTAGCTTTTTCAGGGTGAAAGCCTATGCTTTGTCATCTGGCCATTTTTAGAGCTGTACATGAATTAAAAATCACCATAAGTGGAGCTTATATGAGCTATGTGTATGTGTGAAGATCGAAGTTTTCATCTAATGATGCCTGGGGCTTGGCTGTTGGCCTCTTGAGCAGCAGTCATTCTGGGCTATACTACTGGAGCTTGCACCATTCAGCACTCCTCTACAGGGCACCACTTGAGAAGCAGTCACTGCCATTACAGCTAATTGGCTTAGCAGCTGCCTACAGAAAGGCCTGAATCAGGGAAAGCAGAGTGAGTCTTGTCACAGAGAAGCCTGGCAGTAATCTCTTTAGGCCAGGCTCTTCTGTTCAGCTCCGCTGAGTGTCTAGTGAATGGACTGCAAAGCTTTTAAAGCCTAGTGGAAATCTCTATCTCCCTCCCTTAAGTTCATTTTGCTAGAAGCATAAATTGTAAGCTCTGTCTAACTGCAGAGGCCTGTCAGTCAGCAGTGAGTCAGATGCGCATATACAGTATTCATCTATCCATCTATCTACCTATTATCTGAGCTGCTTATTCTAACCAGGGTTGTGGGTGTGCTGTACCCTATCCCTGGTCTCATAGGACAAAAGGCAGAGAAACATTCTTGGCAGGTTTGTCACACAGACAAACATGCACCTAGGGGAAATGTAGCATCTCCAATTCACCTTGCATGTCATTGAAACCCTGACAGAAACGGGGAGAACATCCAAACTCCACAAAGAAAGGACCTTGCCCCCCAGACCAGGAATCAACCCTATGGGTCAGAGCTACCCACTACACCAACCTTCATACAATATTCAGTCTGTTCCAGTAAAACCATGGTGTATTTACTCCCTTGATGTAGTTGTTTTGGCAGGTGATACTTAGCATTTGCACCCAAACAACTGGTCTAAAACTGCTTCTAAGAGACAATCTCAAGCTGCTAGAAAGCAAACCTAGTGCAATTAAGTTGCTGTGAGCTCATGACTTGAACCAGATGCAGAAAGTAAACCTATGTTGCAATGTTTCAGACCAATGAATGCGCATTTTTTCTGCCCTGTGTATATTTGTGCAATTTAAAGCCCAATTGGACGGAGTTCAAAAGGAAACAACAGTATCAGTTTCCCTTGGAAAAGACAACAGACTAACAGGTGAAAAGATGCCCTGTTAGATTATAATTGTGAAAGACATGGAAAAATCCTATTGCTTTGAAGCTGAATAACATTAGGGTGGAGATGCTCTGGGTGGAGAAAATCTGTGTTTACTTGTTTCCTGTTAAATCATGTTTGCATGCTGTACAGTCCTAAATAAAAGCCAACCTTGCCCCCCCCCCCCCCTACAGGGTAAGACTGCATTTAGCTGATCACAAATGGAGCCCAAAACATTAAAAGCACCTGTTGCTGTGAGGACATGGTCAGACAGAGTGGGTATGTCAACTTCAAATTCAAACAACTAGAAGCTTCTGATTTAATATTCTATTATGTCTGGACTCCTTCATGTTTATTCTCTTCTCTTCTCTTCTCTTCTCTTCTCTTCTCTTCTCTTCTCTTCTCTTCTCTTCTCTTCTCTTCTCTTCTC
>JBBPDA010000145.1:20948217-20989690 GCA_037974385.1 Arnoldichthys spilopterus
TGAGTTTATTTTGTTTAATAATTCTGTTGAAGCATGGTTGAAAATCAATGTCTGACTTTCATTGGTTAAATTTCATATAATTTTTATTTATTATTACTTTTGTCAGATTAAAGTTATTTCTGTCACCATTGTGAGTTTTTCTTTCATTGACTGAAGGGTACCAACAATTTTGTCCACGTGTGTACATCTAGCACTGTTATTTATAAATATGATGTAACTGATAAAAAAATAAATGTTTGCACTGCCTTTATTGCTTGTTATTAGCCTAAAGTAAACATTTATCAGCATTTTTACATAAATTGGTATGGCTATATTGATTTAAAACCCAAATAATGTGCTGGGTCCATCAGACCCCCAAACATTGGCTGAGTAACAAAAACACAAACAACACACAAGGGTTAAGAACAAATTTGAGGAAAACAAGTTAAAAGTGAGAGAAAAGAAGTAAGAGAATTTCCATTTCCAATCAAAAAGACCCTTTAATGGTTAGAATGTCTAGCAAAAGTGCTGGAAAATACAGCTGTACAGAAGCCTAACCTAAGCTGAATTGATAAAATATCATCTCACAACTTCGCTAAGATTGCAGAACTACAAAGCCTCTTTTATGAAAACTACAAAGCTAGACTTGCCTGTTATCTGTTTTCAGCTTTCATCCTTTATGGCAATTATATATTACGATTGATCTTGTGGTTTAATAGTGCATAGACTCCTCTGCAGCAGTAAAAGTGGCACATTAAACCCAAAACAAAAGGAGGAAGTGTTTTGAGACCCTCTGCCTTGATTTGTCAGATCCCAAAAAAAGCCTCAGCACAATCGCATGCATTTTAATCATCATACCCATTCACTGTTTATTACATCTATGATTTATATGGAAACACATTGTTCAGTCTAAATGAAGCGTTAAGAGCAGGGTGGGGAGGGAGGGTGGTACTGTAAAGCCATAGTTTCAACCCTCTCTGGATTAGAAACCTTTAAAGCTCCTAATTTAGACTTCCTTCATAGCGCTGCGTGTGGAATTTTACAAGGTTTCATTAGATGGAGTCATTAGCACATAAAAGTCATTTAAGGCACAATACCAGAGGAGCAGGTCCACCACAAATCTCTCCCACTGCAGTGTCTCAGCAAAAGATGGCATGTGGTAGAAGGCCATTGAAGCCACAAAAAGGAAATAAAAGAGAGCTTTAAACACACACATACACACACACACGCATCCAAAATCCAAAATTTTCTTTGAAGAAAAGCCAGCCTACATGAATCTAGGAAAGGGACCCGAACTTAATTTATTTATTTATTTATTTATTTATTTGGAAATCATTACTAAGATGTGGTTTGGTCCAATTTATTAATTGATAGGAACCAGGCATCTTAAGTTTTACTGCCTCTAAAAGCTCCCTGACAGAAAGAGTTGGTAAAAGATATTCTGTCTAATGCATGAAACATATTCATATACTTAAGAAAGTTTAACCTAAAGCTTTTTTTTCAAATACATTTATAGTGGGGAGGTACAGAGTGTTGCAAAAAAAACCGTACTCAAAAAATAAAAAAAACACACAGCCATAACAAGTTCATATTACTACCATTGTCCAGAGAGTTAATACGTTTCTCTACCATACACAGTTACACATGTTCAGTTTGTTTACTCAGTGTTTGAATGAGGTAGAAATTCTGAATAATGTCTGAAATTGTACCTGCTAAACAGTAGTCCAGAAACACTTTCCATTAACGTCATGGTATGGGGGTGCATCACTACTCGCAGCATGGGTGACTTTTATATATGTGAAGATCCTATTTTTACATATTTCAACATATGCTGCTATCAAGGTGACGTTTTTGCAGAGAAGTCGGTGGTTATTTCAGAAAGACAATGCCAGGGTTCAAAAAAGCAGATCAGAGTGTGTGTACTTGGCTGGCCTGCAAGGAGTCCAGCTCCTATTAAAAAGAAAAGTGCATTATGAAGGGAGGAATCAGACAATGGAAATCATAGAGTGTTGAGCAGCTTAAGTCTTGTATTAAGGAAGAAACTGCAACAATGGAAAGGTGATGTAACACACTGGTAAACATGCCTCTGTCCCAATTTGTATGAGTGTGCTGCAGGGATCAAATTCTAAATTTGTTTAAAATATAATACAAAATAGCGTTAGGTTGATCAGTGAAAACATTGGAAATCTTACTACTTTAGTCAGTTAAAGGTGATTGATTAATAAATCAAACATTCTTGTTTTTGTGTACCAGCTTTTCCAGAAATGGGGTTCATAGACCATCTTAAAATACAAGACTTGCTAAATATTATGTTTTAAATGCAAGGTACTTGCAGGGTATTTGTCATCAAATTATTAAAAAGCTGTTATAGTCTTAAATTTATAGAATTCTGCTGCTGTAGACCAACTAAGTAAGCAGGAGAATGGTGTATAATGTGTAGTACTTTTCAAAAACAGTGTGACATTGTTTGGCCAGAAACTGTACTGGAAATTACATGCTTCTCTTGAAAATCAACTGCCCAGATAACACTCCAGAAAAATTCCAAACATACATTAAAAGTATACAGATACCGTATTGCATCTAGTTAAAATTTTAAGTGTGACAGTACTATGCACTATTTAGTACCATAATTGTAGCTGAATGAATGTCTGTGGCATTCAGCTTTAAGAAGATTGGTCCCTTAAACCTAAATGGCTAGTTTTCCAGACCAAAGCCTGCCTGAGCCTGAACTAAATTGGAGTTTAATGGTGAATCACCACTGATATTGCAGTTTAGTCCGTGACTAGCCCTAATGCATGTATTTAAATTTGGCTAATAAGCTTATAGGCCTTATGATTTCATCGCACTATGTATCAAAATATGGCATACCCAGGCTCTCAAGTACCACAACTGTGTAAGTGTGGCTCTATTTTAAGAGACTGTGAGTTTGATTTCCTTTCAGTTCAACAGCCATCTATGGCCAGAAGTCCAAAAGAGGATTGGTCTTGCTCTATCTTGGTGGATAGGATGGCTGTTTCTTTCTTTTTTCCAGGACTCCGTTGGATGCTATGCAACACTTTAAAGACTTTTGCCTTGTTCACACAGCACATATAAGGCTGTTTTTGAGTCGCCAACAGATTGCCGAAAAAAAAGTTTCCGCAATTCCACATTTGATTAATGATCGACAATCCCTGTGTGTGAAAACTACAATGACTAGTCACTGACACTGATATCTAGATATCTAGACTGCTAAATATCAGGGCCAGTCGCTGACAAACTATTACCAATGAGAGCGCAGGATAAAAGTTGGCAGAAAGAGGCATGGAATGTTCACCTCAGTAAAAATAATTAAAAAAAAAAAACACTACTGAGAGCATGGTTGTGTCACAGTGGAAAAATGTAATTGCCTTCCTTCAACTCTCTCTGTAAAACATAATCTGTACTGCCCCTGTGTGCTAATTCATTCCTTCATCCATATCCCTTGCATTGCTTGTCCTTTTTTAAACTGCTGTTCGGCAGAGGGTCACGAGTGAGTTTTCATGACGGAACTTTTGTAGAGCAGATGGAACAAATGTGTGACTTGTGATCAAGAGTCTCGAAGAGTTATGGTGTGAATGGTACAGCGATCCAACCCCTTACAGAATCGTGCAGTATGAACAAAACATTATTTGCACTTAGCAACCTAGCTAACAAGTAGAATTAGCCATGACTCAATATGGGAGATGATTGGGGTTTTCTAGGGGAAGAGGGGGCATAGGCTGCTCTCTCCAGAAAAGCCCCCAATCATTTGATAGCCATACTAAGTAAGGAGGTGTGCTGCTGAATAAGTTTGATGTCTTATTTATGCAAGAGCTTCAATCAAAGTGATCTCTCACACTGTAGTAAAATTTACCACATCAAGTACAGTGTCACCTGACTGCTCTCTTTACCTTTCAGCAGTTGAGGGAGCAACCTTGAGTGACTGGCCTTTTAGCACTTAGCGTTAACTTAAATCCGCCTGAGGAGCCGTTAGCTTTATCTCTAGAAACATGCTTGGCTCATATCAAAAGATATTAGTGGGGCTAAAGGGAATGCTGAGGATGACTGCGCTAGGAGATTAGCGTTAGCTAACATTTACACGCTAATTCACAGTGGCACATCTGCCATCTTGATTGTTTTGTACAGGCAGGCGTATCACGGTGAAACTCTTGCATGCACACACACACTCCTCCCTCTTCTAGTACCCCACCCCCGGGGCTCTGGGCTGGAGGTGAGACTCAGCTTTGGCTCAGTCACATCCTGCTTATGCAAGCCCGTCGCTAGCTCACTGCTCAAACCTGTCATGCTGAAACAGCACCAGCAGAGTTTGACTCTGGGAGCGTGCATTGCAGATGAGGGCTTATTCGGAGGGGAGTGCGGATAGTGTCTGATGCTTTTGGAAGGGAGCACAGCATTGGTATAACTACAAGCAGTGCAGGTGCAGTGACCCTGGAGCCCAAAGAGCAGGGTGTGCATGGTAACTAGGCAGCATAACATCTGTAACCTTACATAGAAACCTTTACATCATGACTTACACGATTTTACACCTATGACTTTATCTAGAATAACTTTTTAAAAATACTCCAGACAGTAGTTTACACATTTTGGGTCCATTGGAGCATCTCTATTAGATGCTGTATAGTAAATTTATCATATCTGTGTAGTACCAATGATAGCAATGATACTTAAACTGGTCTTCTGGAGCCCCCATACAGTCCACGTTTTCCCTTTATAAAGCAAATTTACAGATTGTTGTTTGGTTGCCACTGAAAATCCATTGGAGAACCACAGACTGATATAAATGGTCTACTGTCTAACCCCTCCCTTTACTGCTGTTTAAGATGACTAGAAACTGGCAATTTTTGACTGCTGTGGACAAAAGAACGACACCAACAATAGGTAATCAAAAACAAATTGATTACAATGAGGCTGGTTTATATCTAGCCCAAGTTGTAGATTCATACACAATATATATTTCATGTGAAATGTTTTGTGATTTATTATATGAAATGAAGCTCCCCCCAGACTCTGTTTCTTCTGTATGTTATACAGTTGTACAATGTAATGTGTAATGCAGTAATAGTATAATTTGCTCCATGAAGGCTGTATTTATCAGATTTACATGCTGAAATAACAACTTTCAATTATTGCTTCTTAGGTTTGTTGTGTTAGTTAGGACCAAGGTAATTATTGTGATATGTTGCTTGTAGCAGACATTCAAGTAAGTTATGGCTGTTTTCAACAGCTTTTCAGTAATGATTTGAGCTTAAATCTTCTGTTTATATTTGTAGTTGATAAAAATGTACTGCTGCTGTGAAATATACTGGGATTTTTTGTTAGATTGCTAATGATGCACAACATTTTAACATGTAAATGCACCCAGCTGCAGGTTGGACAGCTCATTTTGTCATTTACTACTAGTAGAGAAGGGGTAGAGAAGGGGCATGAAATGTGACGCTACAGTGTGTGAGCTATTGATAGGTGTTATTGGTTTTAGCTCTTCTATCCAATATAATGACCAGCTGTCACTTATTTGTCCGAATGTTTTTGTAACACTTGACTGAAGGGCAGCATTTCACAAGGTTACATTACACCTAATAAGTATTTTTAATGACAACTGACATACACCTCATTAACATTTTAAAAGGCTTATTCCAAAAACTGTCAGTTGTCATATAAGACTGATTTAGTCATATAGCCTTGTGAATGGTGCCCTATGGTAAAGGTGAAGTGAAAGTGATTGTGTCATTGTGAACACACCCCATCACACAACGTGCACCACAACAAAATGTGACCTCTGCATTTAACCCATCCACACGTGGTGCAGCGGGCAGCTATCAACAGCGCCCATGGAGCAGTGTAGAAAGATGGTACCTTGCCCAAGGGTACCTCAGTGGTCCCTGGCCTGGACTTAAACCTGCAACCCCCCAATCAAAAAACTATTATTCTCTTTTATTCCCTGAGGGGAAATTATTCTGTGCATTTTACCCATCTGAAGCAGTGAGAACACACCCAGAGCAGTGGGCAGCCATTATCAGTGTGCAGCCTAGGGGTAAGGCTGTTCCTGCTGGTTCCATGAATCGGACTTTGGTCACAAACCCACTTCTGTAACCTTTAGGCCACAGCTTCCCATATGGTAAAGTGTTGCCTAATAGTACTACAGGATTCATATAGATATTCACATTATATTAATAAAGTGCTTTTTATAAGGCAGCAAACAAACTTTTCACATGGTCATAGAAGCATTTTTGTATGTGGACCATTTAATCAGTCAATCAATCAATCAAACAATCAATCACTGAGTCCCATACAACTCTCATTATCTGGAAGGGATGTTTTAATGAATGAATGAATGAATGAATGAATGAATAAAGATCATTTTGAGTCTACACCATATCCAATATTTCCATGAGGGTTTGTGTCTAAGACCCTAAAATCTTTTGGCTTGTGGTCATATGATCAGTCTCATGCCTTAACAGGTGGTTTTATGGCAGCGACTGCAATAACAGGATAAGAGATAAAGGGTCATAGAGTCTGTTCCTAATGCTCACCTTACCAGGAAGAATATTTGTCATGCCATGCCACTGTACAGCTGAAATTGCCCACTGACTTTGAGGCAGGAGGCTTAACTGCAGTTCCCTGATTGCTAGTGATAATAAAACAGGCTGTATTAGTGTAATTGTGTGTGGCAGCGAGTGAATGTGTGGGTGAGAAGATGCCAGGTGTGCGTTTTATACGTACATGTATGTGTTTGCATACTTGTTTGTTTCAGACCTTACCCTATAGCCCTGTGAGGATTGTTGTTGTTTCCATGGAGACAATGGGGGAAAACAGGGGTGTTATGAAATCCTTAGCGAGTTGGTGACAGGCAGTGTCTCCCCTGGCCCCCAAAGCATGTGAGCGTCCAGGGACATCCAATACATGTGACCAGGCCAGGGTGACTGTGTGTCTGTTTGTTTTTGTACATTTTTGAGACAAAAGTGTCTGTAAATAAATCAGAGAAAAAGGTCTATGTATCTATCTGTCTGTCTGTCTGTATGTCTGTCTATCTATTTATGTGTGTATCTATCTGTTTATCTATCTTTGGAGTTCTAAAGCCTAAAACTTGAATGATAATCAAGAGGAACATAAAGGCTTGACTCCCAAGGTTTTTGGAATAATGCTCTAGTAGACAGAGGCCTTGTTTCATCTGGCATAAAGCAAAGACAGCAGTGCAGAATAAATAACATATCACAGTCAAACATGGTGGTGGTAGTATGATGGTGCACAGATGCTTTGCTTTTGGCAATTTGCCATAATTGACAGAACCATGATTTCCACTAGAAAATGCTTCTAATAGCAAGCTCAGGTGCAGTTGGGTTATATAGCAAGGCAACAATCTGAAGCACAAGAGCAAGGCCCTCTCTGAATGGCTCAAAAGGAACAAAATTAACACCCCGGACTTGAACCATGTTGAGATGCTATAGCAGGACCTTAAGGGGGCAGTTCTTGTTCAAAGTCCATTCAGTGTGGCTGAATAAAAGCAATTTTGCAAGGAAGAGCGGATCAGACTTCCTCCACAACGACTGATCTCCAGTCATAGAAAGTGTCTGAGTGGGTGAGAAACTTCTCTCTTTAGAGTGGTGGTGGTAGGAACCTGGGGTTGCAATGTCTACAGTGCAAGAATTGCCATTCTCTTTACTATACAAAACAGCCAGTGAAGCTCCATGTACTTGTCTTATATTACATTTTCATTTTTGTATGTTTTTTATGAGACAAATGTGTGTGTGTGTGTGTATGTGCATGTGTTCTGATCACCAGTGGTTTGAATGGAAACAGCCAGCTAAGAAAGACAGCCTTCCCCAGTACACTGTTCTGTATTTGTAACGTGATACACATTTATTTTTACCCCATCTGACTGCAGAATTTGCAGTCAGACATGCCACACAGTGCTCACTTTCCCTGCTTTTCTTTTTAACTTTCCTCCACATGCACACACACACACACACACACACACACACAGACCTCTGTAATCACAGGAGCTTACCACTGGTCTGTGTGCAGTTTTCTGTTTATCATAATTGAACAAGGGAAAGCCTAATTATGTTTAAATGCTGTATGAAGTGTGTAGTGTCTCAAACAGTACAACATTCCAACTGCTTAAGAGCCTTCCTGGAGGGAGCGAGAGATAGAAGTGGGGAGGGGGGGACTGTGGAGCAAATGGGCTGATGAATAGGAAAAATGGAATTGCAAAGAAACATACGAGAGCAAGTTACACAGTGTTTCGAGTTCAAAAAAGAGGAAAAAGTAGCAATTTGAATGCTATTCCAGTCTGTCAAAGAACTTTAGTCTGTCTGCCTCATCTGGTCTCATTGCATTCGCTGTATTTTTGTTCAGTTATCAGGGGTGCAGTAAAAAGCTGACTGAACATTTTTCACCAGATTGCATAACTACATTAACATTAATCCCAGAGCACATGCACATAGATGAGACTGGGCAAAATGAGATTTGCTGTAATGGCTGCTGAGGTGAAGCAAGAGGGAGTAAGAGAGCGAGAGAGAGACATTGTTATTTAGATGATCAGACATTACTTGATGGAAAGGTTCCGTAAAATGTGGATATAACATTGTTGGTCATTGCTGTCTAAATTTACTTCTTGTCAATCACAGAACTGGACCCAGCAGGAAAAAAACAGCTCTTCCTCATGTGATCAGAGGGTCACAGGTTCAAGTCCCGGCCCACATACCACTGAGGTACACTTGAACAAGGTACCAGCCTGCCATTTCTCCCCTAGTGCTGCTGATAGCTGCCCGCTGCTTCACATGTGGATTGGTTAAATGCAGAGGTCACATTTCACTGCATGCACTTTGCACTTTGTGTGATGTGATGTGATGTGTTCACGGTGATAAATAGTCACTTTCTCTTCTCTTTCACTTTAGATTAACCCCTGTTCTTAAATGTTGGAAGGTGATTACTGAAACGCTTCACCTTTTTGGTCTCCAGACATATCTGTGGCATCTGTTTCATGTCCTTGAAATTTATGTGATAACACTGCACAGTTTACCTGAGAATGAGGGGCTTTGCTTTTGCATACCTGACCCTTTTTTTTTTTTTTTTTTAAAAAAGGTTTTGAAAGAATTTTCTCACTGGGACAGTAGTAGTCAAGTGGTAAGAACTTGACCTTGTGATCAGTCCTGGCTCAGGCATCGCTGAGTTATACTTGAATAAGGCACTGCTCCCTGGGCACTGTTGAGAGCTGCCTGCTGCTCCATATATGGATGGGTTAAATGCAGAGGTCACATTTTATAATTATGTACTGTGTGATGGGGTGTGTTCACAATGACAACTTTTTTTTTTTTTTTTTTTCCCACAGATTTAGTTTTAATATCACTTGACCCAAGGATGAAAAACTAACTACCAACTAACTGTGTAAGCCTCAAGCGACTAGAGTTTCACAGAGGGTTCACCATGTCATTCCAGCCAATAACTCAGCCTACATTTTTAGGGGTTAAGCATAAACCTTTGTCAACATGCCCTTAAGCTATGAAAAGCATGGACCTCACAAGACCTCTGAAGTTGTGCTGTGTTATCTGACTCCAAGACTTGAGGAACATTAATTTACAAGTCCTGTAAACTGTGAAGTGGAGCCTCCAGGGATCAGTTTAGGTTGTCCAGTACATCCCACAGAAGCTCTGTCATATTGAGATCTGGGGAATTTGGAGGCCAAGTCTATACCGTTCCACAAACCATTCCTGATAAATCTTTGTAGTGTGACAGGGTATGTTATCTTGCTGTAAGAGGCCACTGCCGTTAGGAAATATAAACATCATGAAGTGATGTACTTGGTCTTCAACAATGTTTAGGTAGGTGGTACTTGTCAAAGAGGCATCCCATAGGTTTCCTAGCAGAACATTGCTCGGAGCATTACACTGCCTCTGCACAGGCTTTCCATATGTTTCTTCCAATGTTAAACAAAACCTGGTTCATCTGACGAGAGCAGCTTCTTCCATTGAGATCAGTTCTGATGTGAAAATTCTTTCGATGCTGCGGCATGGCCACTCTGACTGATCTGCACTTATGAAGCTCCAAAAGCATCAAGTCGCAATCCACTGTGTGTCCTGACACCTTTCCATCATAGTGAGCATTCACTTTTTATCAACTTGTGCTACAATAGATGTTCTGTGGGATCGGACCAGACAGGCTAGCTATCGTTCCCCTACACATCAATGAACCTTGGGCTTTCACTGGTTACTCTTCCTTAAATCACTTTTGGTGGTTACTAAAGACTGCATATTATGAAAATCCCACAAGACTTTCTATTTTAAAGATACTCTGACCATTTTTTTCTGATTCCAAACTTCCCAACTGCAAGAACTGACTATTCACTTGTTGCATAATAAAACCACTGAAAGGTTCCACTGTAATGACATAATGGTGTTTACTTCACCTGTCACTGGTTTTTAATGTTTTGGCTGATTGGTGTACATTTATCATATATGTAAGTAGACAGGATTAGGCCTTGAGCTGCCACAGAGTCATTTTAGCAGTTCTCAATTTGGCCCCTTAATACCTGTGAAGGTAATGTTTTACTGGCTGTAAACATGTGTGGCTGATTGATTGGTCACAGACAGGCACATTTAACTCTGGGAATGAACAGAAGGAACCAAGCCGTTACAGACATTTATTTTGTCATGCATAAGATGAACTAAAATTCTGAAACAGGACTTCCAAAGTCACAAGGTGCCCTGCTGCTACGAGCAATAGCAGATAAGCTTCTGGAAAAGTAGCGAAATGCTGGCTTCAGGTTTGACCCTCTATGCCCTTAGAGACACGTTGTTGCACTGCAGAGGAGAATCTGAGCCAAAGTCACTCACCAGTCTGGCCCCTATTCCCAATCATCTGACCACTCGCAATGGAAGAAAAATAACATCCTGCTGCTAACACACACACATTATGCACTGCCTGTCAAAAGTTTGGAGTCACCTGTAGTAGGAGTGGAAATGCACAGTTTTATTGAGCAAACCCTCGATTTTTTGAGGGTGGAGAACTGAAAATATGTCCTAAATGCTGATGCATTTTTACCTCTAAAACCTTCCATCCATAGTTCTTATAAACTGTCATTGCATTTCTTACACTGAAAACAAGATATTTTAAAAGCTGAGAGAAATGTTTGGTTTTTGAGGCTTTAATTTTCCCTTCATCGTGGGTCTTGAGATTCTTCAACAGTGTTTTTGACTGTTGCAAGTGAATGCAGGTCTCTATCTGGCTTAAGCATTTTCATTCCTGACCATATATATTCATTATTGCTTTTAACACCACCTACCTAATATTGAGTAGGTCCCTCATGCTGCTGAAACAGCTCTGTGGTGCACTGTGTGTTCTGACCCCTTTCTATCAGAGTCAGCATAGCATTTACATTTTAAACCACAGTAGTTCTTCTGTGGGATCTGACTAGACAGGCTAGCCTTCATTCCCCATATCAGTGAGCCTTGGGCACCCATGACCCTGTCATAAATTTACCAGTTGCACTTTCTTGGAATTATATACTAATTACTGCACACCTGGGAATACTCCACAAGCCGTTTTGGAGACACTCTGACTTGGTCCCATTTTTAACTTCTTACCACACATCATTTTAAAGAACTGACTGTTGCTGCCTAATATATCCCCCTGCCAGGTGCTATTGTTCTAAAATAACTAGACAGTCAATGTCCTTCATGTTATCTGTCAGTGGTGTTAATCTTATAGCTGATCTGTGTATTTTTTTTTAACATAAACCTCAGTCCTCAATTTTTCTTAAATTCAGATGACATCATTTCTATGGACAACAGGGAAGTGTATGCATATTGCACAGAAAAGGGGATTAAAATCTTAAAATCTCTCTCTCTCTGATCGTTTATGTCACTGAATTTCTTCCTAAACTGAGATATAGACTTCTAAAAAAATAGCACCATATAAAAAGTAAGAGTGCTTTTACTAAAACTACTCTTAACTAATGACATGTACAGGAATATAAACTTTTCAGCTAGGCAGAGAATACAAAGGGCAGCAAATTGGAAACATTTGTCACAACAAGTGCCCAGTTTTCTATTACTGGGGATATGTTTATACGCTTTATTAGTTCAAAGTGTAGTGCAGATAGCAGGGTAGTTTGCTTTGTATCATCACATTACATTTCAGTTGCACTTACTAACATGTTAAATTATCATGGACAACCGTAAACTTAAATTACAGACTGATCAGCTATAACATTAACACCACTGATATCGAAAGTAAATAACATTGACTGTCTAGTTATTACATTACCATGGCACCTGTCAGGGGGTGGGATATACTAGGCAGCAAGTAAACAGTTCTAAAAGGTGATGCCCTGGAAGCAGAAAAAAATGCAGGATTATAAGGATCTGGGCTACTTTAACTAGGGCTTTATTATGACAATATGACATCATGTGGAGTTTTCCACGTGTGCAGTAGTTAGTACCTAAAAGTGATCCAAGGATGGACAACTGCTGAATTGGTCATGGGCCATGGGTCATGGGCACCCAGGGCTCATTGATGCGTGTGGGAAGTGAAGGCAAAGCCAGTCCCACAGAAGAGCTACTGTGGTTTAAAAAGTGATGCTGACTCTGATAGAAAAGGGTCAAAACATACAGTTTACCACAGTCAGTGCTGTTTTAGCAGCATGAGGAGAACTACTCAATATTAGGCAGGTGCTAATGTTATGGCTGATTGGTGTATTCATACATAATGTTTATACACTGAGTAGACTGTATATACTGTATACCCAAATGTGGTCCATCACTTTCATTACAGATGGCATAGAGCAGCCGCTGTATTCCACACCATTCGTTCATGTAGCCGGTGACAGTTTTTTTTCTTATGGACTTGGTCTCACTTATTGGAAATCAAAAAGTTCTTGGTTGATTTTGCTGTCACTTCTTAATTATGTTGGTGGTTAATCTAATGCATTAGTCTGTTAATCCATCCGAACTAATGAGGGATTTCGCTGAGCTGAATCTATCTGGATACTATGGAGAATAAAATTATTCTTGGTCAGCTTTCTTTTTGGGCTTTCAAAATATTACACTTTTGTTTCCAGCCAAAATTTAAGGACATAAGAGTAGTACACCAATACCTGTAGAGTTTAAATGTAGTATAACACTTTTATAAAATGAAATAAAATAATTAATTGACATTTATTTTATTAGTTACCTGAAATCATTAGGCCTTCTTCAAAGGGCCTGGGTGATTCTCCTTTGTATTTTGATGATGTCCCATGCAACATTAGCTAGGAAAGAACACACTTGTTGGTGAAACTTGGATTTCTCTGATAAGGCAAAGTGTCACCAAACTCCTGGCATTATACACACACAGAAAATCTAAGAGTTTGGATACAGCATCCAGTGTGTGTGTGTTTGTGTGTGTGAGTGAGAGAGAGAGAGAGAGAGAGAGAGAGAGAGAGAGAGAGAGAGAGTGTGTGTGTGTGTGTGTTTGTGTTTGTGTGCTTCAGACAGAGATTTTTCACATTTTGCACCAGAGTCATGGGTATTATTTATTTATTTGTCTCTCTCTACTGTGTGTCATTGCAGGGGGGAGGTGGATAGAGGGCCGGCGGGGCGGAACATGTCCGCTCCCATTTGTCATGGCGACACACTGTCAGAGAACGAGGTGTGTGTGTGTGTGTGTGCACTCACACGTGTGTGTGTGTTTCTGTGTGTTTTGGAACAGCATGTGTTTGCTTCCCTCTTTCTCTATCCACAACAATCAGGAGGCTGAGACAGAGTAGTGTAGCAAAGCAAGCCCCCATCCCCCCCTTCCCCAGACGCATGTCTCCACACAGGACACTGTACACATACAGTACATAACATGCACGTTCAGACATGTTTTCACATGGTTAACTTCAAACACTCATCAAAATGACTCTCTTTTAAGTATCCTCCCCCTCCCCCACCCACTGCCACTCACATACACACACACACACACACACACACACACAAATGCCCTCTCAGTGGCATGAAGCAAGGGGGTCTGCTAAGCTCAGGCAAGCCCCTCTAGGCCAGATCCTTCTTTCCACATGAATGTACCAATCCACTCTCCTCTGTTCTCTGCTTTCTTTCCCTTACTATATCTTCTTCTTCTCTTCTCTTCTCTTCTCTTCTCTTCTCTTCTCTTCTCTTCTCTTCTCTTCTCTTCTCTTCTCTTCTCTTCTTACTGTGAGTTACTGTGTATTCATTGTTGAGCAAGTTTATATAAGGGCGTTTGTATTGCTTATTTGTTTACATTGAGAAAACAATATACTGAGAATAATAAATCACATGCATTTATTAGTGCTGTACCCCCACTGGCTTTAAAATGTCTAAGTTTTCCATTTTTCCCCTCTGTGTACAAGCTGATGTCAGCATGTTCACAAGCCCAGACTGTATTGCCACAACTCTGTATGAAAAATTACTCATCTTAAAATAACAGATTTGTCATATTCTGAATTACTTTTATTACTTGGGAGATACAGATACAATTATGCAGATATGAAATGCAATAAAAAACACAAACTCAGTGTAATCCTCACTAAAAACTCACTAATAATCCTCCTCCTTTATGTACAATGCGTTTTATGAACAGTATAATCAGTTGGTGTAGAACCATATGGATGAGAGATTTATCTTTATTTTTTACATTTTTTTCTACAACTTGATTAGCATATGCACTGAGACAGAAAAAGAAAAAGAAAACACAGACTTAGTTTAATAATCCTATAAGCAGGGCTCAGCATTTAGAATTGCTAGATTGCCTTAGACAAGTAAATTGCTAAGTTGGGAAAGTGGTGTTGAAAAACTGATGTTCAGTCATAGCATATTTTTGACAGTGAACAGTGTGCTTGACATTGACTTCATTGACTTTTATATGCAGACACCACCTCACTGCAGAAAACTGGTGTAATCCAGCTGTGTGTTGAGGGAAATATAGTAGCCAATCAAGATATCTGGTGGTAATCGATTTAGCACAAGGTGTGAGACAAATGATAAAATATATTGCCGCACTTGTCATGGGTGAATTTTAATACATCCACATCAGTAAATATCACAGTTTAGATGTTTTACTTGAAGAAGGCAGAAAAAAAGATTAATTCTTAGCCAGTAATGCTGTTTATAGAAAGCAGTTAGTACAATGAAGAAAGCCTTAGTCTTTGTGTATGTCTCTTGTGTATTACCTGGACACATGTATGTAAGAAATGCGTATGATAAAAAAATTTTAACAGTACATAATACACACGCCAATGACTTTACATCGGCATAATGCCTCCCTGCTTCTCTCTCTCTCTCTCTCTCTCTCTCTCTCTCTCTCTCTCTCTCTCTCTCTCTCTCTCTCTCTCTCTCTCTCTCTTTCTAATAATATTAAATATAGAAAGGTTCTTTGAGATATATCTTCTGTTTGTTTTGTTTTTACATAGTAAGCTAATAATAATAATAATAATAATAATAATATAGCTTTTATGCTATAATTGTAGGTAAATAGTCTTCTTATTTTTCTGAAAGGATTAGTTTAGGACAGTGTCATCTCTTTTCAGAACAATAAGCCTTCAGTCTACTTGTCCAACTGGGGAAAATGATGCTTGCTTCCTCCCTGTTATAGGCACCTTTATGTTGAATCACGTTTTTGTTGAATCAACCACTCTTTGCTCTTTATGACATTTAAACTGTGTAGCCAATTTGAACTTTTATGCTCCCAGGAGCATATCAAGGTTTTGTGTGAGTTGCTATGGTGAATAGCTCCCCCAGTGGGGCACCACGAACACACTCTCGATGTGTGAACACACATTTTTTACACACCCTACTCTAACCAACCTTCCCATACTTTGTTTGGAGCTCATAAGTTTTGCCTTGCCATTGGGCCATTTAAGATTTAGATGTTTGGTCATGATTGAAATTACTATTTTAAACACTGCAAGGTCACGCAAAGTAGGGTCCACTAGAAAAAAATCATTTACATACATCACCACTAATATAATACATACTATTGCTGTGACTCTCCAGTGACTCAGGCATCTCACCTTATATCAGTCACTTGTCCCCCTATTTGAGGGTGTGAAAAAAATAAATACACTAAATGGAAATTGTTGGTTTTTCAACATATTTAAAAACAAATATTTCACCCAGTTTGATACACTGCCTATAGATTAAAAAATATTATACTTGAACAAAACCACAAGCAAATAGTATTTCAATAATTTATTCAACATATGTATCAACATATATAATATTCTGCTATGGAGAAAGTAAATACACCTTGGCCTCAGAAACTAGAACTGCTCATTTAGCAGAAATAACTTTTTGTTGGCATTTTGTGTAATTGTCTCTTTCTGAATTCCTTCAGTTAAGTTCAAGTTATTTGGGGGCTTTTATTCATGTACTGGCAATTTCAGAACCCACACAAACTTTCAGTGGGGTTCATTATAACCATTCTTTTTTTTGAGTAATTCCTTGGGGAATTTGCTAATGTACTTAGCATCATTATCCTGTTGAAAGGTCTAGTTGAACTTCCACAAAACACCTTTTCACACCAAAACACATTTTCTTTACTCACTCTTTGATCTGATTCAGAATTTAATTGCAATATAATAATTCCAAGCTACCCTGTTCCTAACATAACAAAGCAACCCCAAACAAACCTTTCCGCCACCATGCTTCACAGTTAGTGTGGGATTCTTTTCTGGAAAAGAATGAAAAGTCTATACAACACGTGTACTGTTACTGTGACCAAAAAACTTGATCTACATTTATCCAAACGGCCTTGTCTTTGCATATATGTTCTTTGGCTAACTTTAGTCTTGCTCTGATTTTCTCTTTGGAGAACAAAGGTTTTTAAATTTGCAGACATATACACTTTCATACCAACAGTTGCGTGAGTAACCTGCTGGTCCCATAATGACAGTCTAGGGACAGTGTGCACTTAAGCTAAATTTGCTTTAACATCTGGTTCTGGATAAATTGGCAGTCATTTGAAATCTATACCATTTTATTTGAATTTCCTTACAATGGAATGATGTATTTCAAATAATTTAAAGATATTTTTTTAATACCTTTCAGAGTTATAGGCATCTAAATTTTTTTCTGAAGGATTGTTTTTTGTTATGTGGCATGGTGACACCAAATGCTTCAATACCAATGAGAACACCAGACCCTAGATGTCAGGTAGATTTAAATTAGTAAAGTTTCCATTTGCAGGTGGTTCTAATCAATGGCACCTAATCTGGTAAAACCTTATTTTAATTTCATGACTTGAAACCATAAAGAATTTAAGGGTGTGATTCCATGTGATTGACTTGTTTTTTTTTATTTAAATTATGAAAATGATTACAAAGTGTCATTTGTTGAATAATAATCACATTTATCTGTAGGCACTGTATCAAAAAGTTTGAACCATTTGCTTGTTTATATATCTTGGAAAAAAATCAACAATTGATTCATAGTTCTAGCAGGATTTTGCAGATCTTTAGGATGCCTTAAAATGTATAAAATTAAGTAATCTGATCATTAGCTCTTTCATAAAATGTCTTAAATATTAATTTATCAAATGTGTTGTGTTCACTTCAATCTGGTTGAGTTCAAATTTAACGTGAATACCTTTTTTCCCCAGCACCCAAAGAATATTTGTGATTGGTCAAGACGCTCATAGCACACAATAAAGCTTTCAGTAGTTGTTACCAGGGCTTTTTGTGTATTTCTAATGTGTATTCTTAACGGGTAAGGCCAACATTGCGCTTTGTGTCACACAACCTTGTGTATGTGTGATAACCATCATAGCCTAGCAGAAGGCTGTGATGATGTATAACAGAATATTCCTGTGTTGTTTTGCAGCCAGGAGAGTCAGCCCTACTATGACGTTAATGTAAACATTGAAAACATTCTTGTTTTGGTGACCCATAGGGCTGGTAATTGCCGCGGCATGGCCAATATTGATCTAAATCAGGCCTTAATCAGCTAGAATAATGTTTTCCCTCTGATAATGCTGTGTGTGTTTAACAGAGTGTTCAGTTTCAAAAGAGACTCTCTCAAGCTAAAAAATGTGTTTGATCAAGACCCTGTGATTGCACCTAATTCCACTCCCTCCC
Source organism: Arnoldichthys spilopterus (assembly GCA_037974385.1). Taxonomy (NCBI): domain Eukaryota; kingdom Metazoa; phylum Chordata; class Actinopteri; order Characiformes; family Lepidarchidae; genus Arnoldichthys; species Arnoldichthys spilopterus. Next base: position 20,966,282 of record JBBPDA010000145.1, read on the forward strand.
CAATGCTCACACACTTACAATCTTTCTCTCTCTTAGGGGCAAATGGTCACATCCAGATATTCCTTACAGTCCCCTCACTGATGCCCCTCACACTCTGCAATCATATGGCTCAGTTAAATCAGAGCCATGTTGGCCAATGACTCTCATCTGTGTTTGTATCTACAAAGATGAAGTTGCTGGAAAGCATTTAAAGGTTTTTATTTTCTTGAAGCTATTTAACTTGATTTACTTTTAAACTAGCATGACAAGTGGTTGTCATTTCTGCTTTTTTTCATAATTTACTCTTTCTGTTGTTGACTCTCTGATCTGTAGATTCCTTATATACTAATGTTCTTGACTGAGTGGTTGCCAGAGACTGTGCATTTTTCTCTGTACAGAACCATTGTTGGCTCTTATACCATCCAGAAATAACAGCAGAAAGAGTAGAGGATTACTGAGCTCTAGAGAGAGGACTATAGAGACTGTTACTATTATAACTTTTTTCCTTTTGTGTTTGACTTCAAATGTAAAAGTTTCCAATTTTAGTTTAAATGTATCTTTTTTTCTTTCCCTAAAATGAGTGCATGCACAATAATGATTTCAAATTATAATTCAGTTTTTCTTCTATTTATAAACATCAATATAGTATCAATAAATTTGTAGAATATACACTTAGAATTTCTTTTCTTGTTTGTAACAAGCCAAGAATTGATCCATGATTAAAAAAATATACCAACTAGATACTATTTATAATAATCTTTAATATTTCATATTAATACTAATAAGATCAGATTACACCTTGCTTTTTCATAGGCAACAATAACTAACTAACTAACTAACTAACTAACTAACTAACTAACTAACTAACTAACTAACTAACTAATTAAATAAATAAATAAATAAATAAATAATAATAATAATAATAATCATAATCTGTACCATTTTTCACATCATCTTTTCTAAATATAGTCATAGGAACATCCAAATCTTCCAGAATTTGGCAGATTTCTTGTGTGACCCATATCTTCATCATTACTACAGAAACCTTATGCTTAGACCATGATAATGCTTTTTTTACCAAGATTGTTCAATTCAAATTGATCTCTGTCTTTGTTATATAATCGGTCTTGATGGTAAGCACATATTTAACAAAAATTTTCACCTGCACTTGATCAACCATTTACTAATAACATGAGTGGCTATTTTATAGTTATTTTCTAGTTTTATCTGCTCTTTTTATCTAATAACATCATTTTTAGTGATGTTGCATTGATTTTACATGAGTATCTTCATTTACAAGAATGTATATATACTAATTTTTAAAAACAGCCATGCTACAATCAATTACCTACCAGAATGACTTTAATGTGCTTGCACATTCTCTCAAAATATTGCAGTGCATAAAAATAAACCTATATCTGTTCCTAACCTTTTGCAACTCACAACCCACATGATGGACTACAAAAGCTTTCTTGGTAACAGCAGAACCTTCTGAGTCATTCTGATTCTCTCAATTATATTGTGGAGCAAATATATCAACAAGTAAACATAATAAGCTAACATTTCAATGAGCTTGGCATTAACATGGTATTGTGTTTTAGGACACTTTGCAAAAAAAATATTTGTTATATATAAAACTGTGGTTAAATGTATATATTGTAGCTCATTTTTGTGGTTGTAAAAGGTGACAACCAGTGACCCCTATTAGTACTTTGTCCTACTGGTGGGCTGCATTGTATTATAATAGTTTTATAGAAAACATGGGTGCACAGAAAAATTTGATTTTGAAGGCGGATACTTTTTACTGCCCATTACTGCCCAATGATAGATTTGAACAAGTTACATGGAACACCAAAGTCTGCCAATGATGCTGTTAAAGCTCCCAAACCATATCTAGTCGACTGGCCTCCCAACACCCTCTGTGTGCACTGACTCTGTGTGTTAGAGCCAATTTGGTTGCGGTTTTTATGAACCTGGCATGTTTACCTCTTTCCCAAACCCCCCACCATTCTAATAAAATATCCATCAGAAATTTCTCCCACATCCCGCTTCACTCAGCACCAAGCCACACTTCTATCCATTCAAGACTGCACACAATTTTGGTTCATGGTCACAGATGATGAATCCTTTTCATTCCCAGCCATGAACATTTTCTACTCAGATAAAAGGTTTGCTTGAGCAAACATTCATATTAATTTGTCCCCTTTTCTCTCTCACATGTCTAAAGCCTATGACCTACCTCAGTGCGGTGGCCCGATTCATATTGTGGAATGTGTGGAATAAGACCTTGATAGAGACAGCACACAAACACCAGCATAGACATCTCTAGTATTTTATCCTCCTACACTAGGTATATAACCTACACAGAATTATAGTAATTGAATCTCTCAGTTACAGTAACAGTTATGTGTTCATATTCACATTGCTAAGGATTCTGTTACTGGAAGCATTCACACAATGTTCTAACTGAGTAATTGACATCTGTGGAAAATATTTTTAATGTAACAGACCAAAAAGATTTTGTATTTTAGGCTTATTTTAGATCCAGTGTTTTGAGTGTTTTGAGGCTTATTTACACTCAGGGTGTATATAATTCTGAAGTTTGCTTTATTGGAATACTAATGGTCTCATTCTCAGCTGAATTATCTGCACCAGTGGTTCCCAAACTTGGAACTGGAGTCCTCCAGCCCACTGTTTCCCATTTTCCCTGCTCTTGCTTACCCACTTAAACCTAGGGTTGTAACAATAAATCAATCTGTATCAATACATCAATCAAAATAGCACATAATTCAAAGTATCACAAAGATGCAACACAAAAATATTGTGTTTGTTCACTCCAAGGTAAATTGTGCTTCATTATACTGTGTGCAATGTTTTGTATTGAGAAGTTGCTTTTGCTTATGACTAGAGTGCTGTATTTGACATTTAATAATAAAATGTACAGATTGTAATTTGTTTGCATGTGTGTTTTCATGGAAATGTAGCAGACTGTATGAAATTTTATTACATTTCATAATAGCAGTAATAAACTAAATCGCATCCCTGTAAATTTTAAGGTATCGAAAATGTATCAGATCGCTGGCTAAAATAATCTGATTTAATTGGATCATGATAAAACCTGTGAATTACGTCCATAAATAAACCCAGGAAATGCTTGTTGTCTGTGTTGGGAGAATGGAGGGCTAATATATGTGCAGAGCATGGGGATTCAAGGACTAGGTTTAAAAACCACTGACCTAGACTGTCTGGAGATTGACTTCACACTATAATGTCATTTAGATCTTTATAAAAATCCTAACTGAACTATCAGTCAGAAGTATTCATCTCATGCACATGGTTGTAATTCTCCACCGGCCAATGTCTCTGCTAATAAATTACATTTTCATCAGTCTACTTGTTGCTCTCGTTAACTACAAAGTTTCAGAGAAATTACAGCTTTATAGATTCGTATTCACTCTCGCTACATAAACACTGGTGTGAAATATGTAGGATGGTGAGTAGGTCTAACATATGCACTAATATACACAAAACATTTAGTAACTGGCTGCCACATTGTTTACATCATATATTCATAAGGCAGTTTAGCTACAATAATATTAACTCACCCCATTGTTGATAATGTAGGATTGATAATATTATAGTCCTGATTGATTCCAATACCTAATTGAATAATGTCAGCCAACTCTCTTCTCCAAAAAAAACCTCTAACTTCTAATGTACATTAACATCTAGCCAGTCCAACTAGCCAGTTACTATTGGCCCATTCATCATAACATTTTAAGACAGTAATAAGGTCAGATATGTAGAGCCAAAAGTATAAAAGATAGCAACTATTAAAAGATTTTGCAAGTTACAATTTTACTTGGTTCATAATAAGCTTAAAATATGACATTTTTTTTCTTCTTTTATTTGATTTTTCCAGCAATGCCTTTTGATGAACACAGAATGAGTCTCATAGAACAGAATCTCTGCATGCATAGTTCCTCTGCATAGACCAGAAGCTTCTTCTCCATTCTCCACTCTTATTACCCTTTCTAAATATAGTCTGTAGGGGGTGATGGAGATGGAGATCCTCTGTTCGAGGATGATGAATGGCTATGCTGCTATTTTGAGGGCTGGGGGGCAGGGGGGGTTGCCTGTGTGGAGATCAGCGAATAAAAGATCTAGTCAGCACTACTGGGACATATTGTTTTACAGTCTCACCAATAAAACTCACAGAAATATGGAGAGACCCTAGTGCCTTGTAAGCGAAAGAAAAGAGATGCTATATTTTTCCTCCATTCTTACGCCCCCTACTTATATTTTATTTCTTTCTTCTCTGGTAATGGAGAGAGCTAGTCTCGAGTCAGCATCCTACAGAATCCACACTGGTATCCACCCCCACCCCTAGCCACTCTGCGCGGATGCCAGCTCCTTTGCTAATTGCATTTACCCAGCAATCTGTAATACAGCCATAAATTTGCTTCCTGCTCTTTTGTACTTTTTTTGGCTAAGCGAAATTCATCTCTTAGTGAGTTTCTTAATTATTGTTTGTGAAAATAAACTGACAAACTGAAAAAATCATATTCTAGACTTCATGCTGAAAGGTTGTTAAAATCAAAACAGACCAATTAAAGTGAAATATCATTCTTAATGTTCATATTTCACTTGATATTTACTTTCAAATTTTGTGTAAAGGTGTGTTGAATAAATACATGCAGTTTTTATTGGTGTCATAACTAAATGTAACATTACAGGTCTAGATTTAATACTTTGTGGATGTGTGTGGGTGGGTTTTTGGGTGTGTGTGGGTGGGTTTTTGGGTGAGTGGGTAATTCTGGTCCTTGGACTGTGTGGGGTTTTCTGAAGCTTTCTCTCATACTTTGTTTGAATAGGTCGGAGACAAAGGCTTGGCTTTTAGCCCAACAGCAAGACTGATGCACAATAATATAGTAACACTAGTGCAGACAGAGAAAAGGAGAGGAGTGAAAGGCAATGGTAAGAGTAAGAGAGAAATGGGGCAAGTAAGAGAGAGCGAGCACTCTATATATTTTTTTGCCCAGTAGGCAGGCCATGCACTATTTCAGTTTCCCATACAACCTTGATTATACTGATACATTTTTCATTTTTCTTCTTCTGCAGTTTATTGTTCTACATTTCCTTTTTCTACCAATGTTTATTTATATTAGGACACACTTTATGTTGAGAGTCTCACATAGATTATCTACAGATATTTTAACTGTTAACAAACTATCTGGTGATGATTATTATTATTCATCCATTCTTTTAGCTGTAAGGCCCTTTACTTCTGCTTCTCTTTTCAGTCCCACATTCCTGTCTCACTCTTGTATTATTCTTCATTCAATCTCTTGCTCCCCAGCTCCACTCTGTTCTCTACATGCAGATCCACTGCTTTCCTTAGGGCATCTCCATGCCTAGCTACCGCTGTGAACAAACATTGAATAACATTATGCATTATCTGACTCAGTCCTCAAGGCGAGACAGAGCAGTTGCATAACATGTTTTCTGTTCGGTGCTAACAGTACTGTCTGCCCTTACTGATGATGAACTGTGGTCATATCTCTCTCTCTCCTTCTCTCTCTGTCTCTCTCTTTCTCTCTCTTTCGCTCTCCCTCTCTTACTCCCTTTCTCTCTCTTGCTCTCTCTCTCTCTCTCTCTCTCTCTCTCTCTCTCTTTCTCTTGCTCTCTCTCTTCTCCCGCTATCTATCTCTCTGTCTCTCTCTCAATTACAGTGAAGGTATGAGCATGTAGTATAATGATGCAGCTGGAATACTGTGCACATCCTTTAACTGCTACCTACATTCACTGGAAACATTGCAGATTAACAGCCAAGTGTAACTGACTCTTCGGCTGTGCAAAACACATTGAATATAGGCATTTACAAAGCCTTAAATTTTTTTGTTTGATCTTTATACTGTAAGCAGACCAGTGAATTTATTGGAAAGTAGGCCACAGAACACTGTAAATATTTGTCTGTATTTGAAGATTCACTGATATGTGGACCTGTGCTGACGTCATTTTAAGCCTTTAGAGGCCCATGTCTTTAAGTGTGCAAGTATCTGACTTTCTGTGGGTGTCATCGTTGCCATATTGATCAGCGAGTGTTTGCTGGGCAGACTAAACAGCAGTGATAGATGATCGTGTTCAGAGGTGTGTAGCTCCTCTGACCCTTATGTATGGTGCTAATGAAAGAGCATGCTACTGTTAGCAGGTCAGCACTGAATCGATGGCTGCCTCACTCAGGAAATGACATAAATCAATCTACGTCACAACCAACGCTGGATAACACCATCCCAGAGGATGTAGATGTGTGTATACGTGCCTGTGTGTGATTTCTAGTTCCTCTCTGAAGCATAATGAACTGACTTCTTCTCCACATCAAAACTATCGCTCAATAATGGCTTCCCAGAGTGTTTGTGTGTGTGTGTGTTTGTGATTTCTTGTTCATCTCTAAAGCATAATAAACTTACCTTCTCCTTCCTGTCCTTTTTATCTCCTAGACAAGCCACTCATGCCAGCAAAGTGCTCAGATAAGAGAACCCCAGCATGTAGCAATGAGTGACTCGAATTTCCAGGCTTTTAGAGCGGAAAAGCCGGAACATTGGAAGGTGCAGCACATTATGTGACTTAATGCAGCTGCAGCACACACTTGTACTGTGTCTTAAACTGAGTTAGCTAATTTTGCTAACTGTGCAGTGTACCATCTACTGATTGCGCACTGCAGGTTTGTAAAGATGCAGCAATATAGTGGAACGGTCAGTATTCTCTAGATGAAAGAGAAATTGCAAGTTCAGTGATGAACACATAAGTTCATAACAAAAGTTCAATCGGATGTAGTACAATCTGTCTTTTTATGTGATTCTCCTATGTTTGCAGAAACATATAAATAAAAAAGACAAATGTATTGTGTATATTTTCATATGCTTAACATATAAACTGTGCATTTAGGCTTGTATCTATATCTGAAACATAAAATAAAATAAATAAAATGCTTATGGCATTATATTACATTTATTATTGACATTTTTTTTGTTTTCTTGAACAGAGCTGTTTAAATTTGAGTTCAGTTTGACTGAGTGTGAATGCTGTTTTTGAGTGCTGTCCTCCTCAAAAGGGTATGATTAGGTTTGATGTAGTTTAACCTTCGTGGAGTCCACAGTGTATGTGACTATTCACTTCCTTTTTTCATCTTACCTTGTTAAAATGTCTACTGCTGTAGCACATATTTATAGGTGGTTCCCTACAGAACTACAGGGAGGATATTTTGATAGCTTATAACACATTAGCAGAACATGCTCCCAGCTCTATAACCATAGGTAGGTTGTTTTGGTAGCTTAGATCACATTATCAAAATGTCCATAATAACATTTAAAATAACATAAAAATGGTATAAAAGACTTGAAGCAAGTATGCCAAAAGGTTACAAAGGCAAATTTATTAATGATATGTGCATGCTGAGTAGAACTTTGGTGCTGCACAGTGATTTTATTTATTGTGAATAAAAGTCTAGTGCTGTACTACATGGCTAAAAATAGAAACAGATATACAGTAATGAGCCCCCCCACCCCACCCCCACCCCATTTGAGCCCAAATTTGGTGTCAAGTGACTTCTCAAGTGTGAAAATGTCCTTAGTAAATCTGGCCCTGAGAGCATATTGGATGTTTTGTCCCAAGGTTGTCTTTAGAATGTGCAGTACACACATTTTCCTCACTCTTGGTAGACTACAGAATAAACATGCTTGGTGGCACCTGCAACAGACTGTGTATGAACATGCTGCTCTTTCTTGATGGGGAATAAAAGCAGGGAAAAGAGAACAGAAGGGATCATATGTTGATGCAAGTCATCTCCTCCTGTTAATGTGTTTTAAACCCCCTGGTGCTCCACCACCGTACCTGGAGCAGTGCTGAAAGTGCTTACATGTCCATATGTGTGCATGAGAGTCAGAGAGTAAGACGGGACAGGTGGAGTGATGGATATGCAGTGCTAAGACCAGAGCTCACTGGAATTCTTTGCTTGTGTAGTGGCCCTTGCTTAGGAATTGGCATGCCGTCAGCATTTTTTACTGTTCAGTTATGCCAGTTGGAGGCATCCAGCCCCTATTGGTTAGCTTATTATATTAACATTAACCTTTCTTTCACAATTTTCATTCATCATCCTGGCTTTACAGCTCTAATGGAGGCCTTATGTTCATGGAAGGTATATATTCATGTTCAGAGCAGCATGCTTCATTTGTAAATGAAAATGGTCTAGGGGCTACAAAAATGTTTTCAAATACTGTAGCTGATTATAAAACTTATAAACTAATAAATCCATTTAATATGTGAAACAAGGTGCAGGATCAACCAAAATAGATTCTGATTCCAATTAAGAAGTCCAAGCCAATCTTATTTCTGGTGTAAGGGCAGATTTCTTATTTAGATTTTTTATTAGAAATTTGCTTTTCTAATACTGTAACAGATCAAAATTTCACTAATAGTGAAAAATTGGAATCAAAGAGTTTTGCCTGTGTTGGAAATTTTTGACCTAAATCTCAGAAGTTGATTACTTTAATGTAAGTATTATCTAGAATTTTTTTTTTTTGCATCACAGGCCTACTGTTAGGTATTTTTTATCGGTTTGCCACAGAATTTTGAAAAGATTTAATTGGCATCATGTACCATGCAATATGCAGTAAGTCACTGTTTTCAGACAATTTGCCCTGCATTTTAGATAGCATTACTCACACTAGTAGTACATAATATTGTGAAAAGATTCAGAGAATTCTGAAACTTCTCAGTTTTGTGATTGTATTGGGGTGCATCAGTGGGTGAGTTGCATGTAAGGGAGGGTACCATTGACTCTGAGGCTTATTATGAGGATTTTACAGAGACTTTGCCAGACTGCAGAACTACTACAATTAGTATCCTCAGTTCCAAAATGTAATTCTAAAAGGTCTTATTAAAAGGAAAGGTGATAAAAGCACAGTGGTAAAAATTCCTCTATCCTGACTTTTGTTGAGTGTGTTGCAGCCATCAAATTGCAATTTTTTCATTTTGCTTTACATAAATTTGAATTTGTAACTGCAACCATGTGCATTTGCAATATCCTGCTGGTTTGTATTTCCTTTCTTTTAGACTGGAGAATGTACCAGTGCTAAAGTAATCAGTAAAAAGACTTACTGAGAACAGGCAATTTAGTCAGTTATTTAATCGATAATTGATTTTAATCCATTACACATAACAGCCATACTCTGATGAGAAGCAATATTGGAAATTGCACTGTGAAATATTAATTAATACTGATGTCGTTAACTTGAATCCTGCACCATGCTTTACTATGCTTACATGCTCACTAGCACGACTACGCTGGAGTGCATCTTAGCCCCTTTGGTGCAGTCCCAGCAGTTTGGGACTGAAGTAACTCAGCCGGTAAACAGCTGTTCAGGGCTGATTTATCATGGAAAACAAAGCGTGCTGGAGTGGTTTTAACAGCCACTTAATGGGCTCTCGTTGGGTAAACCTTTATGTGAAGTGGTGTGAAGGCGAAAGGAGATTTACAGTGCACATGTCCTAATTGCACATGCAATAACATGCAGCTCTGCACCATATTGGGGCTCCATTAGTAGACTCAATTTTCATCACAACACATGCTGTTCGCTATGCATGCTCGTGAGCTCTCAACCGCACTCCCCCCTTCCGCAAACACACACACATGCGATGGCAGGCACGCACTCACACTCATTCATACCCACACAAACACACACATTTACAGGGAAAATGCTGTATCCAGAGCAGAGGAGGAGAGCAGATTGTACATTTTCCAAACACAGATTTTTTTTTGAATAGAAGATACATACTCACATATATATTTGTGGGTGTGTGCATGTGGCTAAGTGTGTGTGTGTGTGTATGTGTGTGTGTGTGCGTGCCTGCCATCGTATGCTCACAGAAGGATGGTCTGCTGACTACTGTAACCTTACATGGACAGCATCAATACAAGGATGACACATTAGGTCCATCTGCTTTTCTTCAAATTATCATTAATGTCATAACAAGCCAGCGGTCTAAGGGACGATACAAGTGTTTATATAGATGTAAGTATATGTGTGTGTGTGCGTATGTTTTCACCGTCACCCTGTGTCTCTAGTGGAAACACTATTACAAGTAAGACAGCATGGAAAAACCTCATCACCAGCTTCAGTTTCAGAGAATTCGGTCATGGTTTTACCACATGTTCACACATTTGTATGTTAATACGTTTTAGCTTCTGTGGCTTGCCCCCCTAACTTTACACATTCTACTCTGACACACACAGCTATTGTATTATGGCTATGACAATCCCCATTTAATGCAGGCTTACGGGAGTAACCTAGAGTGAAAATGGACTGTAATCTACAATAATAATAATGTACAGAAGACGGCAGAGCATGCAGAAGAGAGCATTGTAAAAACTGTTGCACAGTTAAGGCCTGTGTGCTGTGTCAATGTTAAGATCAGCGTGGCTGTCTCTCGCTGAGGCAGAGAGAGAAACTGAGAGTAAAGCTTTCATTAGGCCCAAAATGTTGACCCAAACTTGAATTTATCTTGAAAATATAACGCCCGAATCTAGAGAATTAAGTTTTGAATCCAAATGCAGCTTTAGGCTGAATGAGTCGGTTGAGCATGAGACTCTTAATCTCAGGGTTGTAGGTTCAAGCCCCATGTTGGGTGACAGTTTTAAAGCAGCTAATCAGTGGCTCAGTTGGTGAAGACCCTGTGTTTATATATGTGAGGTTGGTGGTTGGTGGTCTAGTGGTTAGGACATTGTCCTTGAGACCTGAAGGTTGCACATTCAAGGCCAGGCCCGGGCACCACTTTAGCAAGGTACCGTCCTAGTACACTGCTCCCCATGCGCTGTTGATACCTGCCCACTGTTCCAAATGTGATAGGTTAAATGTAGAGGTAATTTTGTTGTGGTGCTTGATTGTGTCCACAATGACAAATATTCACTTTTACTTCACTTCGATCTGTACCAAGCAACCACCTGTCAACCACCTGTCATCTAAAGATGTCTTCACACAAGTTATACAAACACAAACAAAAACCTTCTCATAGATCACACTAAATCAGGTGTAAATACAGACCTGCCTATCTGTCTGTTTTTCCACCTGTTTGCATTTCTCCCTGTTTTCTCACTCACTCTCTCTTTCTTTCTCTCTCTCTCTCTCTCTCTCTCTCTCTCTCTCTCTCCCTCTCTCTCCCTCTCTCTTTCTTTTCTCTCCCTCTCTCTCTTTCCCTCTCTATCTGTCTGTCTCTGTGAGACAGATTTGGGTTGTCAGCATGCTTGCTCTCTGGGTCACCCCTTCTCTCTGTATCTCTCTGCCTGTGCCAGCGAGAGAGAGCAGTCTGACCCAATACACCCAGCTGTGACGGTGTCACTCCACTGGAACACTTGCCATACTGAGCTAAGCAGACTGCATCATTGCCAGGAAAAGCTAGTTAGGTATTGCCTGGTGTGGCTGTCATAGCGTTAGATCTGGGGTGAGTGAGTTTACCGCCTTCATAAAGGAGAAAATTTACATCTGTCTGGGAGAAAGAGAGAATTTTTCTTTTTTAATACACTAACCACATTTTATTCAGACCGGCCTCCACAGCTGATCAGGTTTTATTAACTAATTTATGAAAATGACTAACAAAAAGCATAGTTCTTTGAAAGACGGAAGGAATTTAAGCTTCATCTCATTTTTTAAATGTCTTTGGCAGTAAGCGAACCCCATAACACATTTCCTCTCCTCTACTCCCTCACTCATTCCTTCCTCTTATCTATCCTACTTAATGGGCTAGTGTTCTGTCGTATTGCATTAATTTTAAGTTAAATCTACAAATTGCTCTTCGGAAGTCTTAAATTCTTAGTAAATGACAGTTTGTTCTAAAATATGAAAACTTTAGTAAAATTACTTGCTTTTTAGTTAGCAATTGTGTAGTAAAATACTGTTACCTTTACATTAGCTTAACAGTCTGTTTTGTTTAGCAATATTTTTAGTATATTTATCGAATTAAGTATATTCACCCTTTTTTTAATGAACATATAGGGATGCATTATAAGACTGAAATATTGTAAGTGGCTTAAGCATTTGGCAGCTAAATGCTTAAAAAAATAAGAGATTAAATGTCATCCGTATTTCAAACTGATTTTTGATTACATGTTTATTACACTTTCGAATAGTATAGAACATGTAGGCCAACTGCGCTGCTATGCAAATATGTCTGTATTTTATTCCTTTTATTGCACTTGGTACATGTATCCACAGTACAAATCCAGATTTTGTTTCCACTTTCCTCTTTTTTTTCCTATTTTATGTATCGTATTGGCATACACATGTTAAATCGGATATTGGATATTGACCCACAGTTCTTATTATCGCTGCATCCCTTGTATGACTACATCTGGCTATTAGCCATTCAGACCAGTTCATTCTCGTAAAAGCTGTAGCCATGAATCTGGTACTGGATTTAAAGCCAAATGTAGACAGCAGTACTTTCTATGAGTAATAGGCACACTAATGTCCCGCTATGTCCTTTGAAAATGTTGTACTCAGCCCTGTGTCATAAGGCAATATGCCCATAGAAGCTTTAGAGATGAGAGAGACCTTCCTTTGCCCTGTATAGTATGAGGTGGGTAGTAGTGATGTGTGAAGGGTAAGCTAATGGTCCATTAGCAGGATGAGAGGTGAAGATTTTGATGAACAAAATGGCCTCTGTGCTAAGGGGATCCTTTGTCCCCCTTTTCTGACCTCAGACAGTTTGTGTGTGTGTGTGTGTGTGTGTCCATAACAGACACTCTTTCTCTCTGCTCACCTATCTTTACTGCTGTCTGGTTCTGTGTAGCTGTTTGGCGCTGCGTGTGGACCTCAGACAGGGTAAGGTTTTACTGCACTACAAAATGACTCTTTATTCACTGCTTTTACCCCAGTAAAACCACTTTATATATCTGCCCCAGCACAGACAATCAGCCTCAAGAAACACCAGAGTCTGTTTTGAGGAAAAAAAGAAAATAATTAAAGTGCTGCATGTGTGTGTGACAGACAGAGAGAGAAACACAGAGTGACAGAAAAATAGCTTAGGAGGATTTAAGAGAGAACATGTTATATAGTCAAAACTGTCCCTGTGTCACCATGCTGAGATGCATATATTTGACCTGAGTGATGAGTGTTTAATGTGATCCTTCACACTGAGTGTGGTGTGGAAAAGTGCAGGTCTTGCACTGTCTCAGAAGAATTCAACACCTCCCCAAAGCCCACAGCATGCTCCTCACACCAGCACAATTACTGTCAAGTCAACATAAGACACTGAAGAAATGTTTACACAATTGCTAATGCATACACACACACACACACACACACAAACACATATGCACAGACTTATGCACATGTACAGACACCTTTTTATTTTTATTTTTTTTTATTGTTTTAGGACATGAAGTTATATATACACTCACTGGGCACTTAATAAAGTACTCATTGCTAGTACTGGGTTAGACCCTCTTTTGCCTTTAGAACTGTCTTAATTCTTCATGGCATAGATTTAACATGGTGTTGGAAACATTCCTCAGAGATTTTGATCCATATAGACATGATAACATCATGCAGTGCTCTTTTGGATTGAGATATGGTGACTGTGGAGGCCATTGGAATACAGTGCACTTATTGTCATATTCAAAAAACCAGTTTGAGATGGTGTGAGCTTTGTGACATAGTGTGTTATCCTGCTGAAAGACATGCACACTGTGGTTATAAAGGGATGGACATGATCAGCAACAATACTAAGGTAGGCTGTTGCGTTTAAATGGTGCTCAGTTGGTGCTAAAGGAGCCCAAAGTGTGCCAAAAAAAAAATTCCCACATGCTATTACACCTGAACTGTTGACACAAGGCAGGATGGATCCATGCTTTCATGTTGTTTACCCTGATTTCTGACCCTACCATCTGAATGTCACAACTGAAATCGAGACTCATCAGACCAGGCAGCGCTTTTCCAATCTTGTATTGTCTAATTTTGGTGAACTGTGCAAATTGTAGCCTCAGTTTCCTGTTTATAGCTGACAGGAGTGGCACCCGGTGTGGTCTTTCTGCTGGCCTACTTCAAGGTTCGACGTGTTCTGTGTTCAGAGATGGTTCTGCATACCTTGGTTGTAACGAGTTGTTATGTTGCTTTTCTATCATCTCAAACCAGTCTGCTCATTCTCCTCTGCGCTCTAACATCAACAAGGCATTTTCTCTTTTTCGGACCATTCTCTGTAAACGCCAGAGCTGATTGTGTGAAAAAAACCCAGTAGATCAGCAGTTTCTGAAATAGCCCTTCTGGCACCAACAACCATGTCAACGTTAAAAGTCACTTAAATCCCCTTTCTTTCCCATTCTGATTATCCTAACTTCTCGTGGCATCCCAGACTTATTAATTGCTGTCATCTAATATGGCAAACATCAAGAAGAAATCTGGAGTGAAACATTTTTACTTCTGGAAAGGTGTAGGTTAGCGCATCCTCCACCCAACTCATTTGAAGCTAGCCACCACATTTTAAACTGCTGATGGTGTTATATTACTGGACAGCTTAACACATTCGGAGAGGAACTCTGACTGCCAGTTCTGCTACTTTATATTAAAGACACTTGCATTGACTAGAATAATCTTTGTACTTCTAACCACCTGAAATGTTTTTTTTCATTTGTAATTTTTCTAGCAACAGTTATGACAATAATTGTCATACTACTGTTAGATCTGAAATTCAAGCCTAATTCCAACCTCAGTTATGAAAAACACTTTTCATATAGGCAGTGTCATGCCAAAATTACCTGTTTTTTTATTTGAATGTTCCATAGTCAAAAACGACTTGAAAACATATATTTATTACATTAAAATAACCTAAGTTTATTTAAGTATATTTTTCTTCTTCTGTACAGTAGACACCTTGGAGGCTTTGTTACTATAGCAGCATTGTATGTAGTAATTTCGATTTTTAAAAAAACCTCATAAAAAAACCTTTTACCATCAGTAACTGAAAGGAACAAAAAGGTTTTAATTGTTTACTCTTCAAAATGTTGATTCACCATTTTCCCCCACATTGCCATATACACACACATACACACTACTATACATATACACACACACAAACACTCAGCACACTTACACACATTCCCTACATCTCAGCACCAGAAGTATCACTCTGTCTCCGGCAGGTCAGTCGGAGGTGGTTAGGGAGGGGTAGTGTCCGGCCACTCATGTTTCGTCTGTGCCCTGTCTGGGCCATTTTGCCCTTGCTCTGCCTGAGCTGCTGAGGAGGGAGAATTTGAGCTGCTGTTCATTCTCTCTGGCTCTACTCTCCATCTGCAACTTTGAGTGAATGCTGAAGCCCCTCTCTGGGCCCTGACTGCTGAGGCAGTGCAGGTGACGGTGTGCAGAAAAAACTTTTTCCACAGCACGGTAGCTGCAGTAGCAAGCTGTTATATACTGTAGCGGCTGCTACTTTCTTAGGTGCACTCTCCTCTGAATGCACTTTCCTGCACTTTTTATCAGTCTAACGGTAAACAAACTTTTGCAAGTTATTCAGGAGTTTCTGTTGCAGCATTAAATAGCTACAAAACAAGATGTTTATGTGTTTGCTGATCCATACAGTTTGTATCACAGAGGTCTGTTTTTGTTAAAGTACTGTTTTGAAGGTCACCTACGTCTAGACTTTGCTCAGAAACAACGGTCTGTGGTTGGTTGGTTTTCATGTCAGTCAAATGACCACAGGGGGTGCTTCTTGGCCACACTGAGTAACAACCAGACACTCTGACAATAGGCAGAAGTCTGGCTAGGGAGCCTGCTGCAGCTACTGTGCTGCGGAGAGTGCTTCTACACAGTCTTGGCCCAAAACCCAGTCCAAGTGGATGGGCTGCAGAAGTCAATCCATTTTCAGCCCATCCACTTAGACATCTGTTCTGTTTTATTGAACTAAACATATGCTTATAAACTTACTTTCCTTGGTTTTCTCTGTAATCTCTGTATAGACAGCAGAAGGCCCAAAAGGATTATAGATTGTTTGCTGGCTTCAACCTTTATTTTCTGATTTTGTATATCTGTCCTCTTACCTGTCTTTCCACCCCCCCCCCCTTTTTTTTTTGCTGTCTCCTTCCTCCTGTCCATCTCCTTCTGTGTTTGTCTTTCTTTACTCTCCTCTCTTGGTGACTACACTGACTGGAGAGCAGACATACACTGACATCTGGTTAGCACAGAGCCGTTATGGGGCGGGAGTGAGAGAATGAGAGAGCGAGGTGAAAGGGGAGAGAGAGTGAGGGAGCGGGCGTTTGGTGTTTGATGAGAACCTGCTGCCGTCTCCTGGTATGCCAGCAGCGTTTATGGAGCCTGTCAGCTGCTGGAGCTCACAAGCTTCCACACGTCTGGATCCTGTTAGAACAGGATTTGTGCTCATCACATGGAAAAGAGCTTGGGCCTTTTCCTCCCACTCGCCTTAATGGTACCCAAAAGGGAAAAGAAGGGTGGGGGAGGAAGCGGGACACAGAGAGAGAGAATAAGAGGTGGAAAGGGAGGGGAGAGAGAGAGAGATAGACAGAGAGGGACAGGGAGAATGAGAGAGAGAGAGAGTGAGAGAGAGAGAGAGAGAGAGAGAGAGAGAGTGAGAGAGAGAGAGTCTTTTCTGGCCCACACCTTCAAAGCCAAGCAAACAGCTGCATCATGGAAATTTGGCCTCGGTCCTCAGACGTGCAGGTGATGTCAGCTGCTCTTAAGAATCATTACGGCTCCAACTCTTTCGCCCGCTGTGTAGTCCATTTCTTTCCCTCTTGCTTTCTCACTTAACAAATAAACAGATCATTTTACTTGTGACATTGCCACTTCAAAACTCAAGATGTTTTTTTTCTCATTATAACAGTTGCATGTTCTCATTATATGTATGTATGTATGTATGTATATAATTTTGCATTAGTGATGGCTTAAGGCCCAACTTTAGTTTTAACTGTTTCTCTTTGCTACTACAAATGAAATAGACATGTCAAGGTCTCAGCAATAATTTTAGAACTGCTGTATTTAAAACACCCAGATAACACAAATGCAGGTCCTGCCATGGTTGAAGGAAAGCAATGCCCTGTTGCATCACTACTTTTAAAATGTTCCAGTATATGACAGTTTTGATTAACACTGATAAAAACAGAAGCACAATAATAGAGCCGCATATGTCACAATCTTGTAGGCAGCAGAAGTAAACAATGTGCAGGCATTATTCTTTGAGCTTTATGACTAATAATCCTAATAACTGTAACGAATGATTATTGATATTACCAAGCCTAATAGGTGTTTGCATACACTCCAGTGAACTCTTGCCCGGAAGAGTTCTCAGGGCTGTGAAGGCCTTGGCCGCACTGTGTTTTGTTAAGTAGTTGCTTAGAAATAAAACCCTGTGTTTTATCTAGCTGATCACTCTTGTAAGATACTGAAGTAGACTTTATAAACATGGGATTAGTTAATAGACTCTTGGCACTGGGACATCCTGTCTGTGCCTTCTGCCTGTCCTCCCTAAGACAGACTGCGAGACTCAGACCAGCATTCAATAGCTCATTGCACTGTTACGTCAGCCAGCCAGAGAGGAGCACGGAGGCAAGCAAAGCCAAATGGGTTTGGAGTTGGTGAGGATGGAACGGTCCAATAAGGTTGCAGTTAGCGCAAGGCTAGGGTGAGCTTTATGGGCTTACTTAGTGTTTTATTTGGCTATAAATGTAAGACTCGAAGCGGCCTCCCTCTGTAAAAGTGTTTGGGGGATTGCAGGGGAATGACACTTCTTGAACGTCGAGTGTGTAATGCGTCTCAGGACAGTGCTGCAGTGGAGGAGTTATGATGAGGCCTACAGGGCTCCCCTCATTTAGTCTTGCAAAATATAGTCTTAACTCTCCATGATCTGATTGCTGTGTATATGACAGCATGTTCTAATATCGTTATCAAGTTCACTTCCACCAGCTTCATTACTTTCTAATGAAGAGGTTTTAGGTTAACACTAAAGGCTGTTGCGTCTTCTGTGAAAAGACCATGTTGACACAGGGAACGATATTTGACATGTGGCAATATGTGATCAGTTTCAGGACCCTGGACAGCACCATTTCTGATTGGACTTTACCAGGCATACGTGTTAGAAATGGAAGGATCTATGCACTTCCATGGGCAAACAAATGTTTCAGTGAAATGATATTTTGTTACAAGTATTATGCAGCTGCCATCTCATTGTTGGTTTGTGAGACCTCTACCTACTTCCTAACCATCAGTTTTAACTTCAGCTGCAGTCCAGATAAGTTCTTTACCCCTCTTGATTGCTCTGTGTTTTGTTTGTTTCTGAAATTAAATTAAAATAGGGCACACTGGCTAGCTGCTAGCTGCAGGCTGGAGCTTTGTCTGCTTGTGTGTGTAGCTTGTACCCCATTTCCAAAAAAGTTGTGATTTTTCATCAAATGTGATAAAAACAAAAATGTGGGATTTTTTTAAAACTATATTTCCATTATTTCACTGATCAGCTAATTTTTTAGCAGTTTTTTGTAGATACCAACAAATTTAGAATTTAACACATGTAACACACTTAAAAAAAACTGGGACAGTGGTGTGCTTCCCACTGTTTTACATCACCTCTTCTTTTAATTGTGCTGTGAATCATATTGGAACTGAGGAGACTAACTGTTGTTGTGCCAGTTGGATTTGTGCCCATTCTTGCTTGATACAAGACTTCAGTTGCTCAACAGTCTGAGGTGGCCGTTCTCTGATTCTTCATTTTAAGAAGCTCCATATAATATGAGAAATCTGGAAGCTAGCTAGTCAAACATGTTCTGTGTCTATGAAGCTATGCTGTGGTGGCATGTGCAGAATGAGGTCTTGCATTGTCTTGCTGAAATAACAATGGGCTCCAATAGAAATGACGTCACACTGATGGCAGAATATGTCTCTGAAATTCCAAAATATGCCTGCACATCAATGGGACCTTAACAACCATGCTGTAGAGACTGCTCCTCTATACAATGACAGATTATGCCTTTGGCACATTTTGTTGATATCAGTCTGGATGGACATGTCAAGTCCAGTCAAGTTTATTTCTGTAGTGCTTTGTACAACTGACGTTGTCACAGCAGCTTTATAGAGTCCGGGTCCCAGCCCCCAATTATGGTTCAATTCATCCTTGGCTCGGAGAGCTTAAAGTCCTTTTTCCCTATAAGTAAACAGAAAGGTGGACTCATCTGACCACAGCACACATCTCCACTGTCTTTTGATCCATCTGAGATGAGCTTGAATCCTGTGAAATCAGCTGTGTTTTTCTGTATAGAACTGAAGTTTGGCTAACTCCTTCCATAATAGAGTTTCAGGTTCCATTTGATGCAGCGATAGCCTGTGTTAAGTTTTCTGAAGTCCTCCTGAACCCATGTGACTATATTTATCAAAGTAGCATAACGGTTTCTTATTCTGTGCCTTGGTAAGTACTAACTACTGTATACCTGGAGCACTCCACAAGACCTGCCATTTTGAAGATGCTATGACTCAGTCCTCTAGCCATCACAGTAAGGCCCTTGTCAAAGTGGGTCAAATCCTTATGTATGCTTATTCTTCCAGCACATTATCTTCAAGAACTGACTGTTCAATTGCTACCTAATATGTCCCATCCCTCTGACATATAAAAATAAATAAAAATAACTAGATAGTCATGTTATTCACTTTACCTGTCAGTGGTGGTAATGTTAAAACTGACTGATGTGTTGTAATTTGGGCTAATAGAATGTACTGCCGTACTAGTGCAAGTTTGTTTCATGCGTTGCCTTATTATTTATACAAATCAGCAAACAAAAAAATTGGCCATTGGCTGTTAAGAATTTGCAATTGGCCCTAAAAATGTATGACTAGTGCATATCCCTAAAGGAAAAACACAATATATTTAGAATGACAAACACCTACTGACAAGATTTGTCAGATCTATAAACCTTTCAAACGTTCTTTCCACTCCACACACACATCTTTAGTGCTGCATCTTCTCACACAGTTGCCAGTGGATACAGATCAGACTCCCTGCAGCTGTCAACGAGTGTGTATTTACGTGTTAAACTCTGTGTGTAGGCTGTGTGTTTGAGCATTCTGTGCTTATTCTGCGCTGTGTACACACACTCCATGCAGCCGTGATAACATTGCCCTCTTGGGTGTCTACAGGCTGCTTTATCACATCCACTCAACAGTGCCTGGAATAGCAGCAGGATTACTTTATTTCCTTTTACCGAGACCTTTCTGATGGCTACAATACATTTGTATCAGAGTGTTAGCTATTGTTTGACACTTCAGATTCTGACGTTATCCACAAATAACGCCTTTCCCACCCAAACACGTTTTTCCTCAACTAAACCAGATGCTCGTGGCTTGGAATTTATGGCTGATTTACTCAATTGTTTGTTACAGTGAAAACTGGAAGCACTTGCTGATTGTTTTCTGGGAAAAGTCTAGAAACGGCCAGAGCCGATTGCACAGGCAAGAATGATGACACAATGATGAGTTTTGTCTGGAATTGTCCAAGTGTGTGTAACTGAATATGCTTTTATGCTGTGTGGTGTGTGAGAGTTTGTGCAAGTGGAGCTGTTAAGTTGCCGTGCACTTCTGCATAAGCAGAGGCTGTTGTTTATAAACAGGAACAGCTGCTGTTGGGCTGGAGGACAAAGAGCTGTGAGGCGACACATTCACCTGCAGTGCACAGCCTTACACTGCACTCAGCAACCCTTTAAATGCTGCCATCTCTACACCCAATGCGCACATGCACATACACTACAGACCACTACACACTGATACCAATAACAAGGATGTCTTCACGCACTATGTCTTAACACACCTCTGTGTTTTAACTGCCCTAATAAAGACCTCAAACATTTATGGTAAAAGTTGTTGTTTTGTTTTGTTTATTTAATTTACATTCCATAATTATTATCACACAGTTATGTAATGATTTTCATTTACGTTTGACTTCCATTCTGTAAGAAAGGTTTGCAGCTGCATTAGATTCAATGAAAAACATAGAAAAATATGAATGAGCTTGCTCCAGGTGCTTCGGTTGCCTCCCACTGTCAAAAGGCTTGTGAGAGGCTAATTGGAGACTCTAAAATGACCCTAGATGTGATGCTGTGAATGTGTGTGTGAATGGTTGTCTGTCTCTGTGACTCCAGCTCCCCTGTGAGTGGTTTGTATAATGAATGAATGAATGAATGAATGAATGAATGAATGGGAAAAATACCTTTTCAGTAACCTTCTGAAACATGGTATCATGTCAAAGTTTAGAATCTGCACTTTGGAAAGAATTGTTTGTTTTAACAAGGTACACTCACAAATTATTCTGTTTAGTAAATATAACGATGGGGCAAATTTTTCTGGTGCTGAATAGAACCATTTTAAAAGTTCTTTAAAGAAATCCATACAATAGGTTTTTGACTATAGAGAACTCCATTTAACAATTCAAAGAATTAGAATCAGAATCAGAAAAGCCTTATGGATTCCGGAGGGAATTGCTTATACTACAACTGCACAGTGAGACAGACATACAGACAGAGTCAGCACATAGGCACTGGATATCAAGCAGGCAGTAATGGCTTGAACAGTATTGCACATTATATAACAGTTAGTTAATTAATGAGTTATTGCACAGTCAGAATCAGCCAAGATTTTAACCGGCTGATCTTTGCCAATCTGTGTTAATTTAAAGAGGTGAATATCAGGTGAGTCAGCTGCATCCATTTACATTGTGCTTGAATTCTGCTGTACCAAAATGTCACGTGATTTATTGTGTTAAATATCCAGTGTCCTCTACCTTTTAATTTCAACCTTTATCTGATTCATGTTATTCAAATAGGCAAATGAATTAACTATTTGTCATTGTGAACACTCAAGCACCACAACCAAATGTGATCTCTGCACTTAGCCTATCACATGTGCACACGTGGAGCAGCGGGCAGCTATCAACAGCACCCAAGGAGCAGTGTAGCGTGAGGGTACCTTGCTCAAGAGTACCTCAGTAGTGCCCAGGCCAGGATTTGAAACTACCTTCAGGTCCCAAAGGCAGCGTCCTAACCACTGCCGACTAATTTTAATGTTAAAATGTAAAACAATGGTTTGACTTGTTAAAGAGCAAATAATGTTATTTATGTTGCAGCTTTACTGGACATGTTCTTCTGTATGTCTTGTGTTCACTTATTCCTCAGTGTAAGCTTTGGATATTTAAAACAACAGCAATAATATTCGAATGTAAAGACTACAATATAGTGCTAATAATAACAAAAAATAACAACCAGCAGCTAACCTGACTGTAAAGAAATTGAAATCTATAAAAATACAAGATCACTATACCTTTACAAACATCATTTGAAATTAAATGGTAATTTAAGTGAGCACAGTTCTAAAGAACCAATTCTTAAAAGGTGTATAAGTGAGAAATGTTAATGTATCATGTAAGAAGAAGCCTTTCAAGGCATATCCCGCAAGAATATGTTTGCATTTGTGTGTGTGTGTGTGTGTGTGTGTGTGTGTGTGTGTGAAGTTCATAACCTGCACATAAATGAGAGAAGAAAGTTAATAAAGACAGCAGGCTGCTGGGTGTGGAAAACACTGACCTCTCACGTAGCTGACCCTGCACACGCTCTTTAAGTTCTGTAGACTCAGGCAAGCTTCCCACCTGGACACACACACAGCTGCACATACACTCCTTTTCACATAATGCATAAATCTATAAAAATTCTCTTTTATTCAATCCATCTTTTATATCGTAATTTAAGAACATTCGTATTTTATCAATGAGAAATGCGAAATGAAATGTTTCCAATTTCAGATGTTCTACAGCTGTAGAGGAATATGTTTCTGCCCCTCGACTTGCTGCCTTATAGATCAGGTTAGGCTGAATTGAGTTCAGCTGACTGGTGACTGCAGCACTGATTGGGGGAAAAAAATTGTTCCTCAATCTGCAATGTGTGTTGGGAACATTTTCAGTAACTGTTGTTTATTTAAGGGATTTTAATTTGGGAGAAAAATTATATTTATTTCATGTATTTTTGGACCATTTCTATTTGTCATTTTTAATGTGTAATGTTGCACTGTATAAAGAGTGGCTGGTGTTAATAAACAGTGTTATATACAGTGGGTTCGGAAAGTATTCAGACCCCCATCAATTTTTCATTCTTTGTCATATTGCAGCCATTTGCTAATTCATTTAAATAAATTTTTCCCTTCATTAATGTACACACAGCACTCCATATTGACAGACAAAAAAGAATTTTTGAAGTTTTTGCAGATTTATTAAAAAAGAAAAACTGAAATATCACATGGCCTTAGTATTCAGACCCTTTGCTTATTATTTAGTAGAAGCACCTTTTGAGCTAATACAGCCATGAGTCTTCTTGGGAAAGATGCAACAAGTTTTTTACACCTG
>JBBPDA010000145.1:20989790-21019888 GCA_037974385.1 Arnoldichthys spilopterus
TGGCCAGATCTGTGCCTTGCCACAATTCTGTCTCTGAGCTCTTCAGGCAGTTCCTTTGACCTCATGATTCTCATTTGTTCTGACATGCATTGTGAGCTGTAAGGTCTTATATAGACAGGTGTGTGGCTTTACTAATCAAGTCCAATCAGTGTAATCAAACACAGCTGGTCTCAAATGAAGGTGATAATCAGAAGAAATGGAAGCACCGGAGTTAAATATGAGTGTTACAGCAAAGGGTCTGAATACTTAGAACCATGTGATTTTTCAGTTTTTCTTTTTTAATAAATTTGCAATAATTAAAAAAATTCTTTTTTTTGTCTGTCAATATGGGGTGCTGTGTGTACATCAATGAGGGAAAAAATTTAAGCAAATGGCTGCAACATGACAAAAAAAGTGAAAAATTGAAAGGGGGTCTGAATACTTTCCGTACCCACTGTATATATATATAAACTACTTACCTTGTATCCAATCTCATTGTGCAGACTCTACTATGACTGTAGTCCATCTGTTTCTCTGCATTGTTTGTTCTGCAGCTCCATTTATCCCATTCATCAATGGTTAGAACCACCACAGGCGTGTGTATGTGTGTGGATCACACACTCTGCTGGAGTTTATCAACACTGTGTGCATTTACTTTATTAGAGACATCTAACCTGTCGGTATCTGACACTATCATGCCAGTGTCACTATAATAATACCTTCTCACTGGTGGTCCTGTAAGCATTTTGACCATTGATTAATGGTGTAAAGTGGGACAACAAATGATGTGAGAAACTGATGGATTGCAATCTGTTATTGTAAACTATGAAGTGCACCTCTATGGTAAGTGGAGATGAGAAAACAGACAATGAGTGTAGGTACAAGACCAGTGTACCAAATGAACTGTTTGTAAAACCCACTTCCTGATATTTCTGTGTATGTGTTGTTCGGCAGTTCAGAATTGTTTTCAGTGTGTTGCCCTTTCTACCAGATATTTGGCTTTAGTGTTCATTCACTCTTAATACCTCCTTTATTGTGGCCATGACATGGTCCCTCCAGGAAACTTATGAGTATAGGCCCTTGATTGCACTAGATTGCCCTATAACACTTTCAGGGGACATTCAAAGGCAAGGAGCAAACTAACGCATTGCATTGAGAAGCAGGTAAAGACAAAACAGTGAGAAAATTGAAATGGTAAACATCTCAGAGCCTCGATGTTAGATGAATGAAAAAAGCCATCTTTGATATTGACTGAAAAGTTGCTTAAAGCTTGGCTTAAATATGTGAAACAGGGTAGAGAAACCCTTTCCATTCACTGTGTGCTTTGCTGCCTAGAAAATAATAAAAAGAAGCATGTTTGGAACCCTTTGCAGTTTACTGCTCATAACTGAGTAGAATGAAACTCATGTCGTATGAGGTTCTTTAGCTTCTTTACAACAGGCAAAAGTTTCACACGCCTCAGGCTATTGCATCACAACGCCTGTTCGGGATCCTGGATAAGTCAGCTGCTGTTCACCATGACTGATCATAGATGGAAATCTGCAGTTTCTCAGACGATGGGAAGTAACCTCATTTAACTACATTGCAAAATACTCTTATCACCCCTTGCTGCCCATCATCATCTCCAGAACTTTAGGAGAGCACGAAACCAACCCATGGTCTCATCATCCTGTCGTCTTTGTACTAATGTCTTCAGGCCTGTGGGAAGACATGTTCAGACCTCATTATCACATGTTACAGATTTCTCACTGACCCCAGGCCTGTATGGAGCCTGAGACAGTGTGTTGAGTAAGCGGCTGCAGCTGCAGTGAAAACAGGAGTAAGTGTCCAGACCTTTCCGCTCAGACAGAACAGAAGAGGGCTATTAGGAGCTCAAGCCAAATCAGAGCCAGATGTCTGCAGGCTATTTGTACACGGCATCCAATAACTCATGCAGCAGCCGTTATAACTCAGGTGATATTGTGTTTTGGACGGTGGTTTATTCACTTAATATTTCACATTAATCCAATGGAAAATGAATTATCTTATTTGTCTTGTCAGGAAGGCAAGGACTGACCTCAGCTCAGAAAGTGTTTGAGAAGAAAAGATTTCTCTTTTTTTTCTCTTCTCTTCTCTTCTCTTCTCTTCTCTTCTCTTCTCTTCTCTTCTCTTCTCTTCTCTTCTCTTCTCTTCTCTTGTTTTGTCTTCTCCTGTCTTGTCTTCTCCTGTCTTGTCTTCTCTTCTCTTATATATGTATTTTTTTCTCTTTTGTACCTTTTATTTACTTGTTTACTAACTGTTTAAAAGTTGTTTCCGCATGTGTGCGTGCGCATGTGTGTATGTGTGTTTGCGTGTTTGTGTGTGTGTGTTAGACCACAACACTGCCCTCTAGTGTATCATTTAAGGGAAAACTGAAATCTGCAGAGGTAGTCATTAGTACTGACTTCTTACACATCTCAGACACTTTACCCCATACAACCTTTTGTATTTTTCTGAGACAAATTCAACCACGTAGTTTAGGTTAATGTTTTTTGCTTGTATAATCTTTATCATCTATTAGCCCTGTGCTCTTTAACATGTGTATCAGGGATGATAGGTCTCTCTAGAGACATGCTCATACACACAAAAAGCTAAAATGCAGGAGACTGATGGTCTGTTTTGTCTTGCTCCCTGTGGTGCAGGCTGTGGCAGTTGAGATGTGTGGATCAGCAGGAGTCTGACACTGTGGGTTGGATGAAAGACATACACTGTCTGAGTGCACACACAATACCTGTTCCGTCCTCCTACAGTTTTTTCTAAGCCAACATAGATTTTTCCACACCTTGGCCAGTCAGAGCAAGGAGAGATCCTAAGATCAGTTTTCCTGAGAAAGTTTTGTGTGTGTGTCCATGTGAGGACAGGAAGCTAGTTGTGTGTTTCTAAATATCTACTATAAATACACAGGCAATAATGATGACTACAGCAGAAACTGTTCCACAGCTGGGGTGTGTTTATGTATGTGTACATGTATACATGTATCTTCCAGAAAATATTATGGATTTTAATTAACAGTTGCAGCAGGGATGTCTGCAGTAGTCAGAAGAAAAAAACTGTGCTGAGGTGCGTAAATTTGACTTCCTAGCCTGCTGCTCTACCACAGCAGAATCACCAGTTTGCCCTTTTTACTAAAATGTGAGGTTTGCACTAGACAGCCTGTTTTTTCAGGAAATGTATTCACCAAAACACTTTTCAAAGTTTTAAAGATTTCTGGGGTTTTTTGGTGAGCAATGATACCCAGACTCCTGGGTGCTGTGGCCTTCCCTTTAGCCATCACTAATCAGAAAGACTGAGAAGAGAGTGGGTTTAACATGAATATTTAAACAAGTACAGCTTCCAGGTCCCTCCACCTACCTCTCCGCTGTGCTTCAGCCTTGCCTCCAAAGCCTTTCCCTCCAGAGGAGGCAGCTGTGCATGCAGTTATGCAGAGTTTGGCCAATCTGAAATGTTGTTTTTATAACATTTGTTTTTAATCTTTTTATTTTCTTTAGCTCTCTCCACCTTTAAAAAAAACCTGCTCTGATACTTACTCTTGTTTTATCTCAGTCAAGTCAAAGTCAAAGTAAACTTAATTGTTATCTCAACCATATACAAGTATACGCAGACCACCTGGTAAAGCTCAGGGTCTACAGTACATATGTATAATGGCTTGGTCTAATTCTTTCTTTTTGGCTTGCTTTTCTATTGTCTACTTCTGTTTACTTATCTGTGTCATGTATGCTGTTATTTCATGGCCAGTGGTTATTTATCCACCATTGCATTTGCAAGGCTCCTCACCCAAACATGTTTCACATCTAGCAATGTATGTTTGTGTTTTGGCAAAATAACTTAAAATAACTTTAAAATCAGCCTTGGTGTAAAGTGATTTATTTTCAGTTAGTTTATTTATTATTACAATGTTAAGATGAGGGAACATCAGGGACTAGTTCAAATAGTGCTGTTTTCAAACAACCGACCAATGAGAAAATACCAAAAAAAAAATTGACAACACAAGTAATGCATCAGATAGATCAAATTTCATGTGCTGGACTGGAATTGGCAATGAGATATTATGTTTTCAAATTATTTTTTCACAAACAGCTTCCCCTAGTAGTCAGTTCTTTTAAAACATGGACATGCGATTCAAATATCATAATCTTTGGTCTGGTTGGCTAATGGTAGCCATACATTTTAAGTAATCTGTTGGCACTTGTGTTTCCATTTATCGTCTTTCTCAAAGAAGCAGCATGTCACATTTCAGCTTGATATGGTTATTTAGCATTTTAAGCACCACCTAGTTACAAAATTACATCAGAATGTACAGCTGTCCTTAGAATCAAGTTTAAATTTTTGGCCAAAGCATTAAAAAAAATTTACAGATTTCTAACCATAATATTTCAATGGGTTAATTAGCATATGGCAGCCATCTTGTTTAAACATATCAACCTGTTTTTGACAATTCTTAAGATTCATGGTATGCAGAATGTTTTTACATCAATTATTTCAAGATTGGGCAAAAACACATGGATTAGTTTGCAAAAGTAGGCTTTGCATAAATCTAAGAAGGCAAAGCTTCACAGTCTAATTTGCAAATAAGTTTGTTTTGACCCAAGGAATCAATTAAAAAATATGTCATGTCTGCCAAAACTTTTATGGAGTTAGGAGTTAGGAGTTACATGGCCCAACACATTGGCCATTGCTATTGCGCCACCTTGAAGTCGATCAGACCCATTTCTTGTGCCTGAGTAGCAGAAGGGACTACTTATGTCTTAGTGTGGGCCATTTGTTTTAGGGTAGAATCAGAATAATAAGAAGTTGACAGAAAGAAAAATCCCAACTACAACAACAGGATCCAAAGCATGTGTATGCTTACATCCCAAGCAGCACTGAAGGAAGCACTTTCTTACTTTGTTTCTGTGCGTGGGGGGTAAAGATCTGTTCAAGAATGTGTAAATTTGTGTGTTCATTAAACTCCTCCTGAAGTGAGACATGCTAGGCTGCTGTGATCTCAATCACCAGTACAACTCTGCACTGACTCATAAAGCCTCCTTCATCCTCTCTGTTCCTGCAGTTAGAGTGTGGAGCTAGAGGAGAGAAAGAGAAGAAGGAACAATCCATCACAACAGTCACTGAAGTAGAGTTACATGTGTTGGGCCTATGTCTGAGACTCTCAGGGTGAGGCACAGGGCAGACAGACTACACCTAGCTGGCTAGAAGAGAAAGAGGTCAGTCGAACATGTGAGGGATATCCGTGTGGCCATGACAGCTGTTAACACAGATCACTTCTGATAAACACATACACACACCACAAACGAGTGTGAGAATGAAACATTTGAATTGAATAAATGCAGAAACAATAGAGTACAGAAACAGTTGTACCTGAGAAGCACTGTTTTAGCATTTCTACAGCTTAGACACATCTGCAAAAGTACACAAAACATTCTAAATAATGCTCTACATTGTCTGTTTCTGAAAATAAAGTAACTCCTCCTTTTTTTTCTACTCCAGGCCACTGCTGCTAATGGCCTTCTTTTTTACAATGAGAGGGGTGAAGGGTGTGGCCAAATGGCAGACTCATTTTCCTATAGAAAATAGGAATGAGCTGAGACATACTATGCAGTTACAATGACTATGAATATTCAACAAACTGATGAGTCCTCATTTGGTAACCACATCTATGAGTGCTACAATATTACTCATAATTCATCTGATGTAACATTGCCTGAGAGGGAAAATTCTAAATATGTTACTACTTGTCTACATTTTTAATAGATTTTGCTGGAGAATATGGTAGACAAGAAAACAACAGATTCTGAAGATGTTTAAGAAAGGGTCATTAGACTGACATGCAGGCATAACAGCTCTAGACCACTGTTTCACAGTGGTATTCTCATTTGTCCATATGTGGGCATATCTTGTTTACTTATAACTCCTACCTTCTTCCAAAAAATGTCTAGAATACATTTTACAGACAAGATGCTGTGAGCTCCACAAACATTTTCATTCCAGCAGCTACAGTTGTATGTGAAAGTTTTGTTGCTCCTGGTCACATTGCATTTTGTTTATTTTCTTAGTGAAATACATACATATCCTTTACAGAGATTATAGTTTATTATACAATTACTGTTTATTTGGTGAATTTAATGTGGGGGGAAAAAGAAACTCAAATAACAGTTTTCCACTAAAATACTCATATCAAAGGTCATACATTTAAGATGTGTTAACTTATTAAGTCAGCAAAACATGTTATTTGACAGGTGTACAGATTTTTGAATACAACTGTATGTCTTGCTCCAAAAGGCTAATAGCAGGAAATGATGAATGTAGAATTTTGTTAATTTTTAAGCAGTGTCTAATATGCCATATAATAAATAATTTCTGCTCTGCTTCTGTTATTAATGTGTCCTATGAATACATCACAATGTACATTTTATACACATTTCAATTGTTTGTTTCTATTCTATTCTCAATTTTCCAGTAATTGGTCAAGAAATTAGATTACTTAAACCACAAAACTACTTTTTCATCACTAGCTCACATTGTGCCTGTAAGAGCCAGATGATGAATGCCAGTGTTTGCAGCAGTGTTTTTACTTTGCAGTCAGTATTACCTTGCTCTTTTCTTTAGACAGTCACTAGAGTAGATAATTAAAAAGGGAAGCCACTGTCTTTGACTGTGATGTGAGCACAGGTTCAGACTATACCACTGCTCCACTTTCTATCTCACATTGTACCCACATCTCAGTGGTAAGATAGCAGGGGTTGGTCAGTGCCCAGAGCGAATTGGAGCATGACTAAAACTTGCAGCAGGTGCCTGTAACAGTGTCAATCTTCTGTTTAGCTCAGCTGATACAGTGCTCATTTGTAGGTTTAAAGTTTCAGTGAAGAAAACCTTGCATAGCGATAATTACTGTATAATAAAAATTGCTTTGTTTTTGTGTGTTCATTCCTGGCAGCTTTATCCTGGTGTTTGGCTGTCTGGTCCTGTCTGTGTTCTCCACCATCCCAGCTTATATGGACCTTTCCAACCACTGCCTACTCATACTGGTAAGAACACACACTTCACACCTTAACACATATAACACATTCACACTGAATACAACTACCAAGCAAAAAAGCAGTGCTCTTAAAGTAGTGATGTCTTCGGTTTACTTGAGTGTCTTAAAATGTATACAAAATTTCCACATGAATTTGACATATTACATCACCACAGTTGTGCTGGGTGTACACTTACTTGCCTTTTGCAGTATTTGCATTGATGTATTTGTCTATATGTCCAGATGTTTTACATGCAGCCATTTACTACACAGGTGTTCAGTTGTGCACATACAGCTTGTAGTACATTCATTGCAGTTAGAATGGGATGCTCCAGATAGCCACAGATAAGTTTCAGGTCACCATTCCCTGTGCTAACTGTCTGCAAAAAGGATGTATAATGTCCCCCAGCACTGAGTTTTGGAGCATTAAAACAGCTTTCTCTGAAGTGATGGGTCTCCATCTACAACCTTGGGGTGAAATCGAGTCAAGTTTGTGGTCACCACCTGACCTCACTAATGCTCTTCTAGCTGAATACTTTTACATGGAGGGGGGGATGGGTGGGTGGTGTCGCTGGTTCAATGCTCGGCACCCGCAGAAAAAATGTGGTAAGGTTGAGTGCACAGTAAATCACTTAACCCTAAAACTGCCCTTTGGGACCAAGTGTGCAGCCCATTGTATAAAATAAAAAAAAATGATACTTTTGCACCTTTTAATGCACAACTACCATTTTTTTTGTTAAATTTAACAGAGGTGGGCTATGCCAGTGATAGATAGATAAATAGATTAAAACATAAAAGTGTTATGTGACAATTTATATTTTATGATTTATTTATTTCCAGTATTTATAACTCAGCAAAATATTGTCATTCTGCAATATAATGTTCTATAATACCATATGCCACAATATGTGTAGGAGTGTAAACACTTTGCAATCAACAAAACATTGAAATATTTCATGGGTACGAAAACCTGACTTTGTTGTCACTGTCTTTGAAATATTTTTTCAGAGAAGGAAAAAGTATGCTTAACTTGATGATGTAATGAAGCATTACTCAAGTCATTTTGGATCTGTTTTGTTTGTTTGTCAAGTTTAACACAATGTAAGGGCCAAAAAATGTTTTTAAAATGACAGTGATATTTCATGTGGAAATTAAGTACATGTTTGAATTAAGTTAATTCAGTATATTTGTGTTTTTCTTTTATTTTACGACTGTCTGTCTCTGAAGTCCATTGTTCTTAAATATCATGTTTCCATGACCTCCTTTGGTCCATACAATTTGATACATAATTTGTTGTTTTTTGAGCTACATTTCTAAACTGTGTTGCTTTATTGGTAAGTGTGATCTTCTCAGATGATGAGGACCTGCCCCATGGTGTCCGTGTGGTGTTTGTAATGTTTCTGTTGGGGTTGTGTATCAGCTGAAGTGTCACAGTGGGAGGGCTCATATCATATCTATCACGTCACACCTGAGAAAGGTCAAAGGGGGCTTCTCTCCCACTGATGGGAAAATGGAGAGCCATCGATGCCCAGTGCATTAGATGGAGCTCTGAGCAATCACACTGTGTTATGACAGGGTGTTAAGGTCATACTCAAGTGTCATTCACTGCCAGAGACATACCTTCTTGGAACATAAGATATCCATAGCAGAGATCCCACAGAGAAGAGCTGCAAATATGAACTACACAGTCTCAGAGTTTACATGTGATGTTAAATGGATTTATGTACATGCAAATTATATTAAATAGCATTATATCATGGGAAGTCATGGCCTAATTGTTAGAAAAGCAGGTTTGTGACCAAAGGGACTATGACTAAAGTGACCTTGCGCAAGTTACTGTGACTGCCCCCTGCTTCAGGCATGTGTGCTCACCATGTGTGCTTACTGCCTTGGATGGGTAAAATGCAGAGAATAATTAATAATAGAAACAGCATGATTGATAATAATTAATAAATAAATAATTACACCTATGTAATGGTATTTGTATAGTGTAATCTATCTGTCCATCTATCCATTCATCCACCCACCCATCCATCCATCCATCCATCCACCTATCTACATATCTACCTACCTATCCACCTGTTGGTTTACCTGCAGTGTATTTGATTCCTTTTTGCTCAAAAGTGAATAAATGAATAGAAACATATTTTGCATTTCAGTCATGTTGTTTTATTATTATAATGCTGATACCAATCCCTAGTAATAATCCCATAGTGATCTTATTTCCATTCTGAATGTGTGCCTGCTGGGTGAGCAACTATAGTGGTGCATCCAACAATAAAATCAGTATTGTGAATCTTTTATATAGCAGTGGAAAACGTGGTAACACAGAGAAAGATTCAATTCCACATGTGGAACACAGATGTGCTTGTTCCAACGATTCTGGTGGCAGCTTTTGGTGAGCCAAAGTGGTGCTCTTGAGTAATGCTCAGTTTGACTCTGACACCAGTATATTAAGTAAGTCAAAAATGCTAACCTCTTACTGGTACAGAAACCTACATTTAAAGAATTTCCCAGGCAGTGCATGTGTGACCTGTGAACTGGGTGTAGGAGGAGTGCTGAGTGTTGTGGAAAAGAGCTGCCAGCATCCTGCAGCACTGTCAGCTCTGCTGTAATGTGCAGTACTGACAGATGTTTTAATCTGCTGAGAGACCCGTTGAATCCCGTCGGGTTTATCAAACAGTGCAATTAGCAGGGCTGGTCGCTGGCACTGATGAATGAGCTCCAGGGGTAATTACGCTAACTAGATATTATTACTGGCTCCTACAGCACACCAAGGAGTCCCAACTCAAACTGCACACACAGGCTTTTTTACTGCGCTACTGCTCACTGTACATGACAGCAGACAAAGTTCACTGTGCAATGTTGTTGAGGCACAGCTGGCACAGTTTTGGTTTTTTTTCTATACCTTCCTTTCACTGCAAAATTCTTTCTTTTGCCAGGTACAGTTTTTAAAAACATTTGAAGTATAAAATAAGCATTTTTTGTTCTATTGTAATGACAACTGCAGACATTCAGAATTTTATGTTTACTGAGATTGCAGTTTTGAAGTATATATACAAGGTCATATTTTGAATAATAAACTGAAAGTATTTCATGAGTAAGGCATTTTTTTATGTGTAACCTTATTTGATTAGTATAGCTTCATGGTCACAGTATGTGCTGAAGTGGTGGAATAAGTAAAGGTGTCTTGAACTGGACTACTTTACCAAATCTTATAACATGAATGTCATAAAACCTGTTTAATCACTGTGTATTAAAGTGTGATGTGGTTAATGAGGTGATATGCTGTTGTATCCTGCAGGAGTTTGTGATGATCGTTGTGTTTGGTCTGGAGTACATCATTCGTATCTGGTCTGCTGGATGCTGCTGTCGCTACAGAGGATGGCAGGGAAGACTGCGCTTTGCCAGGAAGCCATTCTGTGTCATAGGTGAGAAAGAGTGAGACTGAACTGCTTGAGTGACTGTGTGTGTGTGTGTGTGAGAGAGAGAGAGAGAGAGAGAGAGAGAGACCATCTGTGTGTGGACACAGTGTTTATCTGTCTCAGTGTGGATGCTGGTGCTGGTGCTGATGGATGTTGCTGGAAAGTTAAAGTGGATGGGATAATCATAGCTGGACTCCCAGATACTGAATCAGTGTCTGAGCTACACACACACACACACACACACATTTTGTCTGTGATGCCTTTTACACTGTGAACATTTAATATCTTTATGATATTGATATTTCCAAACGTTTGTAGATATCTGCTCATCCAACTTTTATTTTGAAATCAAGGGCTTTGATAAGGGGTTTGTCCCCTCTTTACTGCAGTAACAGCCTCTACACTCCATACTGTTGGAGCATTGCCAAGAGGATTTGATAGCATTCAGCCCAAAAAGCATTATTGAGGTCAGCTAATGATGTTGGAAAACTAGTTCTGGATTATAAATGCCATTCCAACTCATTCTAGTATTGAATTGTGCTTCATCATTATGAAGAATGCATTACCGCTGTTCCACAGCAGATATATAAGGGAGTTTAACACATTTGACATTAGTTCACCAGTAAGCTGGCTGGCTCTGACATGACTAATTACTAGTAATTGGCAAACAGAATGAAGAAAGGGCTTTACTGAATGAAGGCAGAGCTCTTTATTCAGAATGCCCGTCTAAAGATCATTAGGTGCACATACCTGCATGTAGTGCATCTCCTCAGGCCTTTATCCAAGTACAGTGATCCCTGCACTGTAATTAACAAGCTCCTTTTCTCAAACACCAAGCTTGCATGTAAACAAATGTAAAATGGCCATTGTGTCAAAATACTCTCCTCAACACATTTGTTATAGAGGTTCGATAAGTTCATGGCCTCTTACATTTTTTCCTTGCTTTTTTTGTGTGGCTGACATTGCATTTGTTCTTGCTGAATAAATAAAATATGACTATTTAGGTATAGGAGAGGTGGGAAAAATATATTTGAGAGAAGATTGACTTAGACTGACAGAAATAAGTTCTGTTTTACTTAAGGGCATAACAGAAGCAGGGAAGGTGTTTTCAGAGTAAATACATACAGTTTAAAAGGGCTGTGATGATGAAGAGTGAAAGGCTTCAACAGAAATAATCACACCTCCTCAAAAACACGCCAAAGCCAAATATAAGCTTCATTCTGTTGTGTTTGAATGTAAATGTATCGCATACTCTATAAATGGGCTTCCGATTGGTGTAACTAAGGTGTGGATATGGCTTCAATGGCCTGTACTGGCCCCTCTGTCTGCCACTTATGTGTGAGAGAGATGACAGACACTTGAACTATCCATCAAAGTTTGCCATCACACTGTGCCTGTTTTTCAGAGATGTCCCAGAGGAAAGTTGTAGGTCTTTCCTAGGTGCAACTAGATGCTCTTGGTTTGTCTTTGGATCTTAATGAAACTTTGTGACAGGCCACTTTTAAATGAAGAGCCAGAACTTTCTTTGAGTAATGATGGACTTTTTTTAGCTGAGAATACAGCTTTTACCTGTATTGTATATACAACCCCATATCAGAAAACGTTATGGACGTTATGGAAAACGCAAATAAAAAAAGAAAGTAGTGATTCCTAAATTTACTTTGACTTGTATTTCATTGCAGACAATATGAACACAAAATGTGTCATGTTTTGTCTGGTCAACTTTAACTTATTTGTAAATATACATCCTTTCTTGTCATTCAGACCTGCAACACATTCCAAAAAAAGTTGGTATATATGGTATGGAATAAATGATAAGGTGCTGGAACTGTCTCTTTCTGCACATTGTAGACATCATCGTGCTCATCGCGTCCATCGCTGTGGTGTCAGCTGGCAGCCAGGGCAACATTTTCGCCACATCTGCTCTGCGCAGTCTGCGCTTTCTACAGATCCTGCGGATGGTGCGCATGGACAGGCGAGGGGGCACCTGGAAACTGTTGGGATCAGTAGTTTATGCTCACAGTAAGGTATGGTGGGATTTATGGGTTTACATGAAGTAAAAGCATGGATTGTTGCATTAGAGCTAATAATATATACCTGGTAATTCATTTGAACATCCCCTATGGTTCATTTCTTTGTAAGATTATATGAAATAAATTATATAAATACTTTTTTTTGCAATATACAAAGTAGCCCTAAAGTAACTTAGAAAACAAGTAAGTGGGGGGGGGGGGGGAATCACTGCTCATTCTATCTGTTGTTATACTACAAAGGTGAGATGAAATCCAAAAAAAGGAGACATGATAAATGTGAGTGGAATAAAGGTCAGCCAAGTCATGCTCTTGAGTGTGTGTAAGTGTTCCTCTCAACTCTAGGTTCGTGACCCTGCTTTCAGTCTGTCTCTCTACAGCCCTGTCTGCAGCCCCATCTCCTGCCATGAGCCACGGCCAAACCACAGACTTCCTCAACCCTCAGAAACCCACCATTTAGTGGACAGATTATGGGCTTCAGCTCCCCACTGAACACTGTGGTCTACAAAACAGCCGCTTTACTCCTCTATCTCTCCTTGGCTTACACTACTGATTTTCTTGTCCCATTACACTTCAGCAGCAGTGCATACACCATGACCAGCAGATTTGACAAATCAATGAATGTAATTTTCTCTTCCCATCAACCAAGGAAAAGCTATCAGCTGTTTGAGTGCAGATGACATAAGCTCAGTTTGTGGTGGTGTCTTGTCACTGCCAGTTAGACTGATGTAGTGGTGATGCTTTATGTTGTTCTGTGTCTGCAGGAACTGGTTACTGCCTGGTACATTGGATTTCTGGTACTGATCTTTTCCTCCTTCTTGGTTTACTTGGTGGAAAAAGATATTAACAAGCAGTTTGCCACCTATGCTGATGCACTTTGGTGGGGAACGGTGAGTCCATGTTCACGTCACACCCTAATTTTCTCTTTTTCTGCTTCTCATTTTTCCTCTCACAAACAAATAATGCTCAAACATACAATCTAAAGACGTGTACATCAGGTAAACTGGACATGCTAAATTGGGGTGAGTGCTGGGATAGGCTCAAGGACACTTGTACCTTGGTTTGGATAAGTGTCTTAGGAAATATATAAATTAAATTAAAACTGGTTAATTCTATTCCTTTTATACTATGTATGTGTAGAGTACAGTAGGTTAACTGCAGGATGCTTGACTTGGTAGTTGATAAGGATGTTAATAAGGACATAATAAGGACAAGAATCAACTGCACATAGGATGCCATTCATTTAATCCTTCAAGCCTTTTCTCTCCTTATAGTATGCCATGTGAGTGTAAAATCAGCACTATGACTGAACTACTGTGTTACATTAGTAAAACACAGCAGCTCACTATCCAGGGACATTGTCACAGTTCATCACCAGTGGAATAAAGTAATTTTCTCTTGCCATCAACCAAGGAAAAGCCATCAACTGTTTAAATGTAGATGACATGAGGTCAGTTTGTGGCACTGTCTAGGCACTACTTTTGCTTTTAGAGAGTTGAAAACACCAGCTGACCAGTGCTGGACTCCTACAATTCCACAGAATGTTTATGCAGGGTTCAGCTCAGGCTTGTGTGTGGAGCTGCCAGGCTGAATGCAGAATAAAAGAGAAAAGCAGAAGAGCAGTAGTCTAACTCTGTATGTGTGTGCGTATGTATGTGTATTTGTACTCCCAGTCCTCACAGAAAGGCCACAGCACACTCAGCATTTGACAGATCGCTCACTTTTACTGGATGTGTTGAATTTGTTTTGGCCTGGTCTGTGTTTAAGTATCTCCTGCCTGCAAGAATCTGAAGCTTTCACTTACTGGTGTGGAAAAGGAGCAGGGGCTGTTAGACTAATGCTTTTTTTAATGCAGACTACCCGATTTATTGCTCTCACAGAAGGGACGGAGGCAACACACGAGGCTGTGTGGCTGTAACTCTAGAGTAGGCCTCTGTTTGGATTTA
The DNA here is from genome assembly GCA_037974385.1 of Arnoldichthys spilopterus. Classification (NCBI taxonomy): domain Eukaryota; kingdom Metazoa; phylum Chordata; class Actinopteri; order Characiformes; family Lepidarchidae; genus Arnoldichthys; species Arnoldichthys spilopterus. Next base: position 21,004,201 of record JBBPDA010000145.1, read on the forward strand.
GATATTCATGGCCGTTTAATATGGCAGATTGGACAGGGGCTGTTGTAAGTGGAGCCGTGAGTCCAGCATGTGGCTTTTGCTGCACTGCATGGCGGCCTTTCACAGGAACATGATCAGTACAGACAATGTGGGACAATATGCACTACGCTGTAGCCAGTTTTCCATATGAACCCCACGCACAGTCACTGTGTGGAGGAAACTGGAACATATGTGGGATCTTTCCCCCTCTCTTCACTGGCTAATTGAAGGTGTCAACTGGGCACTGCCATTTGCTGTGGACTTTTAATCAGTAGTGTAATCTAATGCTGCCTTTCCAATCTCTGACTTTTGACCATATTTCTCTGTATCCCCAGATCACTCTCACTACCATTGGCTATGGGGATAAGACACCGCAGACGTGGCCAGGTCGGCTGCTGTCGGCAGGCTTCGCTTTGCTGGGAATTTCCTTCTTTGCTCTGCCTGCGGTGAGTAAAGAATGACCAGGTCAGACACAGGCATTAGCACTAAGAGGACTTCCTGTCTTTAATCCACTGGGAACATCTTTGAATACTGTAGTGTTGCTGTTTCATGAAACAAAGTGTTAGGCTGGTTTATGCTGAAATGTGTGGTATTATTGTTTATCAAGTGTACTATAGGTCAAAAGTATGCAAGCGGACTGAATTTTTGAATTTCACTTTGCCAGTGACAACAGTTAACACAGCACAACATGTTTAGATGAATAATTCTTTTTGCAATGTAATTTTACTCCGGCAGTTACCAATCCTAATTCTGATGACCCCATGCTCTGCATTTTCCCTGATCTACACACTTGGCCAATGAGCAGCTTGTTAGTTAGCTGATGAGTGAAATCAGATCTGATAGATTCTGTGTAGTGTGGGGACACCGGGCCTAAGACTCTTTTTACTGCATTAAACAGTTAATCCTTCATGCTTTTTATGGTAACTGTCCCTTACTTTTGATCTGTTTTTAATTTTTTACTATACTTAATTTAACATACTTGAATCAAACACAACAAATGATTAATTAACAACCACATGATTAAGTAATTTATTGATTCATTCCACAGAAGCAGTATTTTGTACGCAGCAAAATCAACTAATTTTAATTGTAACATATCTGCTGCAGACCTTTACCCATATCCTAATGTTTTAGGTTAATATTCTTAGTCCTGACCATTATCTCTTGCATTCTATAGCATTCAAATATCTATTTTTACAAGGTTAGTTTCACTACAGTGGTATAAAATAATAGCAAAAAAAAACATTATGGTGTCATTGTTATTTTCAGGCACTATCTGAAAATAAGAGGACATTTGTTCTTAGATGTTCTACTCCCTGTTTATAAGCTTGTTTGTTTTGGCCCTCTTGCTAAGGCATCTGTGTGTGTGGTAGGTCATGCAGTGAAATTAATCCAAGGCATACTCTTGTGCTTCAGGGCCCATAGGCAGTTGTCTTTTCTGTCAGACTTTCAGATTCTTTCAGGCCAACTTGTCCTGACTGAACATTCAAGTGATGTGCACAGAGCAATTAGTGAATCCATTAATTACCAAATAAAAAATCAATAAATCTGCAAGTCCATGTTTGTGTGTTTGTGTGTGTAGGGGATTCTAGGCTCAGGCTTTGCTCTGAAAGTACAGGAGCAGCACAGACAAAAGCACTTTGAAAAGAGAAGAAACCCTGCGGCCAGTCTTATACAGGTAAAGTCACTGCACTGGACACACTCAGGCCTGTTTCACTGTATAATGTTAAAATGGTTGTTAATGTGTGCATAACACTACAGGTCAGAAGCATGGAAGCAAGTAGAGATTTTGCCATTCATCAATCAACACAGCACAACACAACGCAACACAACACAACACAACACAACACAACACATCACTTTCTGTAGATTAACTAAAGAAACTTTTTTTCAGATATTACGATTCTGTCAGAACTAACAACAAACAGATGTAAGGTTGCAGAAGATTTAAATTAGTATTATTTATTATTATTTATTTATTATTAAATGTTATTAACAATTATTTTTTTTATTATTTGTAGTAGTAGTAGTATTAACACATATGCCCATATTGCGGTGTATATTATAATGTACAGCTCTAAATGAATGACATGTTCTGCAGACACAGATTAAATATAAGATATTGTTTTCTGTTCCTATCTCTGTTTAAACACATGATCAAATGCACCTTCTATAACAGTGTCCCCTTTCCTGACCTCTAGTCTCACCATGATTAGTGATGAGGTTTGGAGGAATGAGAGAGGAGCTATAAAGGGGAAGATCTGTGGGTTTTACCATATGTCCAATTCATTTTATTCCCATCTATTTTTGTGCATGTAAAAGCCTGTACATTCTGTCTAAGAGGGGGAAAAGAACAATAACACATACACTGATTTCACTGGGGCCCATTATCATTTATTATATCCAAGAGAAACACCAACATATATTTATTAAGAGTTTCCAAGGAAGGAATTCTGCATGAGAGTTTCCCAGAGGATAATAGTTCTTCCTAATAGACAAAACCATCCTCCTTTTGAAAAGCAGAAACCAATTTGCCTCAAGAATGTGTGGGCTGCATGTGTACACATGCGCACACACACACACACACACACACACACACACACACACACACACACACACACACACCCACACACACACGCACACACATACACACACACACAGTGGTTCTGTACTGTAGTAAGACTGAAACAGAAATGATAAGCACTGTGATGTAATACTTCTTTATCTACATTATTTCTCATAACTGCTGCTTTATTAAATGTGTACTGGTTGAATCAGTACCCTCCTCTGTAATCTCCTTTTTTTAAGGTGGACAATCTGTCATGCAGTGAATGTTGTTACAGACTGTTACAGAGTGTTGTTGTTACTTTAGCACATAACTTCAGGAATAATGTAACTATTTGATTAAGTTTCTCTCTGCTTTCCTCTCATTCATCCCTACTCATCTGTTTTTTCACTGAAGAAAGAAACAACAGGTCTCTGGAGTTTGACTCATTTTGCTTTTGCCCCCTCTCCTGGTTCTCCTGATTTCTTTCAGCAGGCTTGCACATTGTAGAAAGTAATAATCTCACACTTAACCCCTTTTTCCTTAGCACACAGTAGATTCACCACATCTATTTAATTCCTTTGCTCTTTGTTTTTTTTGGGTTTTTTTTTGTGGTGTATATGTGTTGTGGCATGTTTGTGTCTGTGTGTGTGCGTGTGCATGCGCCAGTGTGTGTACACTACCATTCAAAGGTTTGTAGACATTCACTGATATTTTAAGTTTTATTCTAAATGAAATTACACTTGAATAAATGATGAGTTATATACTGTAATTTCTTCAAATCAAGCTGTCTTCAAATGGTAGTGTGGCACATGTTTGTCATAAATTTTACTGTCATTTGTTTTTGACTTAATTTCTCCTATATGACATTAGTTTAGCACTTTAGTTTATTAGATGCTGTTTCTTATTCTATATATAATTGAATCAAAAGGTTTTAGAAATGTGGTCAAATTACATGTTCTGTTAATTTTCTAAATGGTTAGTTAACCTCTCCTACAAGTGACAATGGGATTTGTCTACACATTTTAGTGCACGATTTCTATTTATTTGCTAGGTTTAACATATCAGGAAAAACCCATAAAAGATAAAATGTTCCATAACTTTTGCACAATTTTCTTTTCTTTAGGGTTTAAAAATCAGAGTATGTTAAATACAGCAAATAAACAGTATTTACAAAAGTCTGTTGTCTGTGTAAGATGTGTTCTTATTTTTACTTTTAAGTAAACAAATTAAGACAATGATTGACCAAGGGTGGCAAACTTTTGCATATGTCTGTAAATATACCAAACGTAAATCACTGCACTGGTTTCATGTGCACTGATTTATGCTCATTATACTACTTTATTGTGTTTACACTGTATGTGTGTTTCCATATTTTATTTTAAATATTTATCAGCTGCAACACGCTTCTTCCACCCTATGTGCTGCTTTCACAAGCACCCTTTCAATGCTGCTTATGTTTGTTGGTAATTACAGTGTTCAAAGTGTAGAGTAATTCTTTACCACTAACTCAGTCATTTTTAATTTACAGTGATTTACCCAGCCACTGAAAAAATGTCTTAAGCTCCTAAAAGGTGCTCTATTTTCCTGGCTTTGCCCTCACCATGCTGATGCCTCTCTACACCCGTGTCCATGCGTGTGTCCTTGTATGTGTGTGTATGTGTGTTTGCCTGTGTTCCGTCCCAGGCTGCGTGGCGACTGTACTCCACAGACCGCTCCAGAACATACCTGAGTGGCACATGGCGGTACTATAAAAGTGTTCTCCCTCCACAAAGGCATGTATCCATGCACTGAACTGATGAGAAAACTCTGACCTGAACTGGTTTTTACTAATCTGCTTTTTTGTTTTGTTTTGTTTTCTTTTGTTTGTTTGTTTGTTTTCTCTCCGCTCTCTCCTGGCCTTGTGTACTTTTCTTTTGGTTTCCATTTTTTCCTCCCTGTTTTCCTTTTGTATACTCTGCACGTAGTGTGTTTGGCGTAGTTATGCGGCTGATGAGAACTCGGTTTCCATTGCTACCTGGAAGCCTCATTTGAAGGCGTTGCATACCTGCAGCCCTACAAAGTAGGTACAACTCTGGCAGCTGGTGTTGTATTTGGTGTCTGTGCTCCTGTGGCCTTCGTCTCCCTACTCCACCCTCTCTCTTTGCAAACAAGTCTGTGCTTCCAAGCATAATCACTTCTACACATTCCCTCTCACTGTGTTCACCCTTTTTTAGGCCAAGGCCTGTAGTCCTGTAGTCACTAAACACAGGCTAAAACGGAATATGGATTGTATTCAATTTAAAATGTCAGTTAAGATAAGCACCGCAGACCCTCAGCAGCTTTCTCCTGAAGCTTCAGTGTGTGTGGAGGCTCTCTTAGTTATGTAGGCCAGAGTGAAAGATGAGAAAACTATGTAAGAATAGACTGTTGTTTAAGAGCCTGAAAATACTACCTGCAGAAGAATACACACACACACACACACACATACACACACACACGTATAGACAGAGGCATGCACTTTTTTTTCCAGTAATCACTGACTTCCATTTTAAAGCTAAATGATCTTTGCTAGAGTGCTAGAGCTTTCCTAGAGAGCTTGACTGTGCAGTGCCCGCTGCTTGCATGTCTGCTTGGTGTTTGGTGCCTATTTATTCAACCTTCTACTCTAAGTTCTCCAGTTTTTCATCTTGTTATTTGTTTCATGTTCATATTCTTAGAATGTGCGTATGTTTGTATTTTGGTGTGTGTTGTGTGTGTATGTATGTGTGTGTGTGTGTGTGTTTCTTCTCCCTTAACTTGCAGTGTACTGTATTGTGTTTAACACAGAGAGAAATATATTGATGATTCATTCACTATATGAAAGATTCAGTATATTTCAGAACCACGTGTCTTTACTGTTGGACTTTTTTTTTGTTCCTGTTTTTCGCATAAAAATTAATCTTCTGACCCTGTTCTCCTCTTTGTTGCTAACTAACACCTCAAGGAAAGACCAGGGCGAATCCACCACCAGGTTTGTTTTTCTTACACTGTATGACCGCTGCAATGTATTTTTACTTGTGTAGATTAGGTTGGCATGTTTCATGCAATGTACATGTGAGTGTAACTATTAAGTAGAACATGTGTCACATTTGTAGCATTATAAAGTGGTGCTTGTTAGATGAGAGATTATCCTTCATTTTAGCTGTTTTCAAAGAGCCAGCTTCACTACAGAGACAAGTCAGTTAAGAGATCTTAAGTAGCAGGATAAAATGTCTATAGGCTTGAGGGTGAGGTCTAAGTTTGTAGTTTTGTATGTGTTTCATATATGAGAGAGAAAGAATGATACAGATAAAGAGAGCTCTTTTGAATGTCATAGAGTACAGAGCAGTAACGCTTTTCTTTCTCTGTGGACTGCAGATAGCACCGTGATGCGCTTTTTCCATTCAGAGATTATTTATGTTAGTGATTAAATATCACTCCAGCCAACACACTCATCAGACATTATTTAGAGAGGGAGAGAGAGAGAGAAAGAACAGAAAGAAAAACAGTCAGAGATAAAGAAATGAGAGGGGTGCTACTTATGGTAGGAAAGTTAGGAAATGGCAATAGGCCGATGTGTCTCTTTGCCCACCATATCTTTTTCCTTACGTTTGTTTTTGCACTTCTTTCAGTATTAATTGTAGTAAAACAAATTTTTAACTTAGACATGAGTTTAATAGGACTTTAGAAGAACATACACAGTAACAGGCCATGTTTAGATACAGCAGTGGTTTGACTGTCATTGCTTAGTTAAATATTCATGACTGGCCAAATTTGCTGCTGTGCAGTTACTTTGCTCTTTTAATTTCCTGGTAATTTCAGCTAGGCTCATTACTGCTGCTTTGTAAATAATGGTAACACCCAAAGGTCGTTTTTTTTAAACGATTTTCAACTTACACTGCTTTTAATTAGTGGTGTAATTGGATTTGAGGTGTGTGGCTTATATCTCCAGTGATAACAGCAGAGCTAGACACTTTGGGCTTTAGTGAAGCAATTTACAGCTCTAAAGGTCCCTCGGTGGGTGGCAGATATGTCATAATATATGTCTGTAAATAGTCCTCCCACCCTCAGAGGCACGAAACAAATAGCTAAGCTGTAAATACCCAGAACTTCTTGCAGGATTTAAAAACACATTGAAGTAAGCTTATCATAGGGTGGCTTTTATATTTTGTGTTTGGTAGAGTGTGTGTGTGTGTGTGTGTGTGTGTGTGTGTGTGTGTGTGTGTGTGTGTGTGTGAGTGTGTATAGTTACTGTGTGTGTGCCACTCAATCCCAATGCCTTAATCAGCACTAAGCATGAGTTTGCACAAATGCATATATGATAAAATTCAGAAATATTCTGCCTTTACTTAAACATCAAAGTATGTGTGTGATTTTCCAAACCACTCATCTTATTATTCCACTGAAGGAATTCAGCTTTCTTCTCACACTCCAACTAACCCTAGCCCATCTGTCTCCCACGCTCTCTAGTAAGGGTCATAGTAATAGGCAGAAGCTCTTCAGGAGGTATACCACACGGAGACATAGGTACCCAGCATCCCCCTCTGCTCTGGCCACATAACCAGTGAGAATGCTAACTAACCACAGGTGCATGGACGATGATAGATACTCAGAAACATCCCTTTCTCTTCTCTCTGTGACCCTGCCATGGGGCTTTAATAAAGGGTCCACTATTCTTCCTCCTGCTTGTTGCCTGAAGAGATAGACTAGCACAAAGATCAGAGCAGCCCAGGCTCTTACTGCATGTTATATTTGGAAATGATTTACATTGAGTTGCCAGGTTATTAGATACACGTCCTGTTCCCATCTTAACACAACTTACTCGTATGTAATAGAAATCCATCATTTTTAGCATCAAATGATGTTTAGATGAGTGTAGATATGCAAAATAACATGACACTAGGTGTCACTAGCTTCTCCCAAATGGATATTATTCAAGACTTTTTGTGGACAGCTTTTTTGAAGGTTGATGATTGTGTAAACAAATGCTGATTTTGGGGGTCAAAGGAGAACTGCCCAAGCATACAGATAAGCCACAATCAGGCGAGTCACATTCAAACATTTGTCTGCAGAATATGAGAACGTTACACTTACAGCTGCAAGCTATATTGGGTGGCAATGTTGTCAGTGAAGATCAATAAAACAGTGGACCAAGAAGCATCAGAATAAACTGTTAAAGTGTGGAAAGAAATTATATGGTCATACAAATCCAAGTTATTTTTGGAGCCATGCATGTACATGCTGGTGGTGGCAGTACGATCCTGTGCACAATTCCTTCCAGGTACATTTTAGGGCCCCTGATACTCATTGAAAAATATCTAAAAAAAAACAGATGTATGTGAACATCATCATGTACTTCATGGCAATAGATTATTCACATTTGGATGGACAATTCCAGCATGATAAAACACCAGGTCATAAATCAGGTATCCTCACTGAATGATCCTGGGAACATGCCTTTTTTTGGAGGTGGAAAGGGCTGTTTATAGCGAGACTGTGCTGCCATCCAATTTGCAGCATCTGCAGTGTAGTTCCTGCAAAATGCATCCAGCACATTGTAAAATCCCTGCTCAGGAGGCTTTATGCAAAGAGGAACATCACTATTCAATTAGGTGTACCAAATAAACTGGCAAGTTAGTGTAAGTAACCCTGAGAGCCTGCTCAGTTAAAGATAAATCTTAATATTGCATTACATCTTTGTATTTTTGAATGAATGATTGTGTCTTGCAAGGTTTGTTCCATTCCACAAATAGTACCTGACGCAAGTGCAACACTACAGTCTTAATTACAGAATGGAGTCTGTTGCGTGGGAAGTGTTATTGCAGAGTGCTTAAGCAGGCTTTCCCATCTTACAGAGTCAGTTTTAAATAATCTGTTGTAAAATGAAGTGGATTTTAAGTGTGTCTAATCCTACATCTGTGTTGCATGTGCATGCATATGACTTCTGCTCTTCTGCATCTTCCAGCCAGCCCATAGCCTCTAACACTGCATTAACTATCGTCTCTCACACATTGGTACTTTATTCATGTAAGTCAGTGTCTCATACACCTGTCAGTTTAAGAACTGTTTAAAGTGTGATGACTGAAGAAACATTTATTTCAATTTATTTGTTGTTTTTTTTTCCCAAGTCTCTCATTCTGGCCCATAACTCTCAAGCTCTATGTAGACTCATAATCATGATTAAGTGGCCTGAAAGCATTGCCTGCTGATTGATGACAATCTATAGAATGCCACCCTCCTGCACTGCATGCCAGTGTTTTTGTGTCATTTTGGCTACAGGACAGTGATTAAGTGCAAGACCTTTCAGCTGCATTAGGGTAGGATTTTTTAATAAACATCATGTGAATGAAATGAACAGGGATAGCCAACCCTTAACATATGTAAACATGGTTTGCCAATCTCATGTTACTCCACCAGTGAAGTATGCTCATAATCAGGCTTTCTCTCTCTTTCTTTGTTCCTTCCTCTTTTCTTTATCTTCATTTTGCTTCTCTCCTTGTGTATCTGCCCTCTGTCACTTGACCACCACCTTGCAGTCAGAAGCTGAGTTTTAAGGAGCGGGTGCGCATGGCCAGTCCTCGTGGTCAGAGTATTAAGAGCAGGCAGACATCACTGAATGACCGCCGTTCTCCCAGCACAGAGGTAGCCACAGAGGGGAGCAGTCCAGCCAAGGTACAGAAAAGCTGGAGCTTTAATGACAGAACCCGCTTCCGCCCCTCCCTCAGACTCAAGAGTCAATCACGGACTGTGCCTGAAGGTCAGAGCTCCTGCATTTCACATATAGCAGCAGGCTCTGCTGCACAAAAGCTCACAATGACTAGCAATGGAATAGTTTATGTCCAAATATGTTGTAAAGGGATCAGTAAAGAGTAAGATCTTACTTGCACCATAGGAATTTGCCTGTGATGATCACATGATCTTATCTTAGACTAGAAGTGAAACTAATATTGAATCAGCAATGTGCATCTAAAAACTGTTCAGCAGTAGGGTATGTATGAAGCACTTTGTGGATTAGCGAGTTAACTGTGTGCATGTGTGATGCTTATGTTCAGTGGGCTCCAGATAATGTTGAGGTCCCTGTAGGCAGCTGCAGGGTGAAGAATGACACAGGCCACGTTCTACGATCAGAAATGGGGGCTGAGGGTTAATCACCTCTGAGATTTCATCATTGTGCCAGCTGATTCAGCAATAACCCACAATGTCTTTTACACAGAGTCACAGGCACTATGCACCACAGTGCACGTCTGGGCCTGAACATATTAAATGCTGCAAAAGTGCAAATGCATGTTGGACATTTTTTTAAAACATATAGAGAATATTTTCCCTTATGCTGTCTGGTTTTCCTTCTGGAGCATCTCAAAGACAATGATGCCCTGTAGATACCACACTGTGCAAGGCTCATCAGCTTAGATTGATGCCCCTTTAGATCTAGCTGAATAGCACTAAAGACCTTACAGCCTCCCCTATCACATGCTGAGTAGATCTATCGCAGAGACATATATAAGCCTCCACAGATGGGGGAAAAGTGCTGGACTTTGCATTTTTTTAGGCAATCTCTCTACCACAGACATTTTTCTGGTCCTTACAACACAGCTGTCTCATTACGCTGCAGAACATCTAGTTAAGGAAACCCCAGTCACATCATCCACACCTACCATATATTATTGACATGGATATAATATATGGTAAACTGCATGGAGGGTATTGGGAGGAGTTTAGTCTGTTATTTGATGGTATTTTGAGCTTTAAGTACAGCAACAATATCTTTAGTTAAGACACAGTGTTGCTATAAAGGCAGGCTAAACACCAGCCCTCAGGTTAAAGAGACACATGGGAGATTCTGATTCACTGCTGTATTGATCCTTTTTTTCCTTTTTCACATCCCTTATTCAGCTCAACTGAGCTTTTTAATTTAAGATAAGTGATAATTCACTGACAAAGTATGTTCTTTTAAAATGATACTGCTTTGTGTATTAGAACTGTGCACTTACGTTTAAGATTGTTTATTATCATCAGTGCTGTACAAGTAGAATAATATTTTATTATTTTAAAATACTAATTTTCATCATTCTAGACACATCCTATTAAATATAATAATGATAAAATTCTGAAATAAAATGTTATAGTTATTTTACCCATGTATCTGTAACAATATTGGCTTTATAGCCTATTATTATAAACAGTGATTTCAAACTTTTGATCAGTACTATTCACCCTTACATTTTACATGCATTATGTTCATCAGAATATTCTCTCTGCCATTAATAAATGTACTGCTCTTGTTTTCATATCTGCCCTTTTTTTTGCACCATCACCCTACATTCACAGCTGACAGTCTGGGAGGAGATGACTATTTCGATGAGAAAGGCTGTCACTGTGATGTGTCTGTGGAAGACTTGTCCACTCCTCTGAAGACAGTCATCCGAGCTGTCAGGTGAGGGTATGACTGCACTGACAGTCTTCATCCTCATTTAAGGCCATAGCTTTCTACCCTTTCCTTAAGTCATGATGGTAAATGGAGCTTGATAAGATTGCTGCATGAGATTTACAGTATGCTATCAGAAAAAAGCATTTCACTGTCCAGGTTCATTTTAGTCTTCCAAGGTACAAACATTATAATATAGCCCTGAGGTACAGGGTCCTTGGGATCCAATTATAAGCCTTAAATTAGTTTAAAATGCACGCTATATTAACTTATTTAAAAAATTAAATGAAGAATAGGGTGTGTGGAATCAGTGCAGCATATAAATGGAACTGTAGCAGAATATGGTACAATTACATTTTCTATCTAAAATTACTGAAGAGGTACCCTTACATTTTGTACCCTGATAGTTACAGTATTGCTATATCAAGAAAATATTTAATTATTTAATTGATTTATTTATTGTGATTACTTAACTGTGTGCTTTTAGCATCCCAAAATATCTGTAATTGATCTTTGATTTACTGATTTATCTTTGTTTTTCACGCATATTATATTTAAGGATACCCCAATCAGTAGAATGAAAACTAGGAGTTGTACTAAAAGTTTTCATGTTTTTGCTTGTTATTTTGTATACAGCTTTGCTTAGATGGTCACACATTCAGTAAAAAACACATAATTCCTGTGCAGTTAAAGACAATTACATTACAGTGCAGGTTTCTTGTCCATTCTTGCTTAAGTAGTCTCTTGTTGTTGCCCTGGGAGACCCACATCCACCTAACTGTGCCCAGTCAAAAGGTCCTCAGAGAAGAAGCAATGGTGATATCTCCTTGTGCTTTCCCAGGGTGTCAGATAGACACACTCACAGCTTCCCCTGCTTACACAGTGGCTCATCTGGTGTGTATCTGGGCATAGCTGGTAGGCTCTAGAAGCAGGATTTAAAAGCATGTGTTACTGAAAGCCATTCACTACTATGTCAATATTTTATTTCTATTCCTTGTGGAATGATGCTGTAAAGAACTGACTGTACTCTATTTATCTTCATAATGGCTTCCACCACTGGAGATTTTTATGTATTAGGTTGCATTTTGATCTATGTTGTTTTTGTATTGGCTTCATGGCTAATAAACAATTCTCCACACATGGTTTGCCATCGCCCTCTATTGTCAGTGTAGGAGCAGTACACTATGTTAAGCATTTCACTCAAGAGACAAGCCATGCAGAAGGTTCTGCAGTGAAGGATAATGGAATGAAGGAAGTCTTTGATTTTATGGTCAAACTGTTCTGTTTAATGGACACTTTGAAGTGTCTTCTGAGAGAATGATTGCACCTTCAAAGGGCCAGTGAGCTTACAATTTTATGAAGTGGAAAGCTATTTTTAAACAGTGTGTCTTATCATCATTTTACTGAGTGTTTTTTGTGCTTCAAAAGTAGTCAATAATTGAGATTGTTGTATGTGAGGAATTTAAAATGTTTTTATCTTTTAGAGAATTTCACTTTATTTTAATGGCTTCCCAGCTGTAAAGACTCAAAATTATTTCTTGTCTTGTACTCCTGCCAGAATAATGAAGTTTCATGTGGCCAAGAAGAAATTCAAGGAGACTCTGCGGCCATATGACGTGAAAGATGTGATCGAGCAGTACTCGGCTGGTCACTTGGACATGCTGTGTCGCATCAAGAGTCTCCAAACTAGGTTAGAGCAGATTGACCCTTACTTTATTATAAACAAGACATTGAAATGAATACACAGATTAAAGAAAAATTACAGGTTTAGTTATATTCCATATTTTGACTTGCCTGCTTATGGCAAATGACCTCTTAAAATATGCAATCATGGTCATATCAAAACCTCATAATTCTATTTCTGCAAGTACCAGTTGCCTTTTTATGATGATGGATGATGAATGGATTAGTAGAAATGGTTTAATATTACTAATAATACATTTTCATATATTACCATACATTCAAAGTATAGTTCAGCAATGCCTCATATTTACTACTACATATTTAAGTCAGTCATCCAAGACATGAAGTCCAAATTTTGCATCTTTAGGTTAGAACTGGAGGAGCGAGTTTAACATTCCTAACAGCCGTGAGAAGTCAGTACACACTCAAATTGTTGTAAATGCCCAAAATGGCAAGTCTGTTCCACCTTAATGAAGACCATGGTGTGTTTTGAGCACATGGAACAAGGTTTGGGGTGAATTTATAAAAAATACATTGAATGACTATTAACTTAACTGTTAACTTTAGCCACATGGCTCCAGCTCTAAATTAAAGTCAAATTTGGAATCCAAACATGTCTTGGCCAATCACCCATATCTGAGATAAACTGGTAATTGTGTAAGTTTTGTTGAACTATTCATGTAATTTTAAGTACATGTTTTGGCTTGCCCTATGAAGTTACAATTTTGGTGATGATATATTTTTTATAACATCAACAATGGGTACAGTACTCCCATGAATGAATGACCATGTAAAACACAATGTCTGTGCATCTGTGTTTTGTATGCTGGTGACTACATTTCATTTTGTGTTTGTCTTGCCTTGTATGCACTCTCCTGTTCAGGTTGGACACAATAGTGGGTCCTCCACAGACTCTAAACAGCAAAGTCAAGACTTTTTCCTCTCCCTCCCTGCACTTGTATTACAGCCAGGCTAAGAGGAAACACTCAGCACCAGGGTCCGCTAATCTTTAGTTCCCCATCAACATTACTTGACATTGAAAGCATGGGCATGAGCCATGCATTTAAGCTATGTGTCTGGTTCACCTGTGACGATATAATTGCCGTTGTAACAAAACTTCACAAAAGAAAACATTTTAAAAAATGTTAAAAAAATTAGGTTATTATATGACAGACAAATTTAAAAGGTTATATGAAAGACTTGCACAAAGAATGACAGCCATAGTGAGCAATGTTTAATTATTGTAAACATTGTAAAGGACTTAAACCTGCACTGTATTTCTGAATAATACAGCCTATTTTATTGCATATTATGTGCCATTCATAGACACAGACACAGAAGCTTAAACTGACTGCTTTTGGGCCTGATGATATTCACTTTTTGTTTGCAAATGAAAGCCAATGTAATATTTTGCATGTAGGACTAACATAGGTTAGTGTCTTTTTTCTCTTGCGATTAAATGTCATATTTTATTTGGATGTATAAACTCTGGATGATTGATTGGCATTCTGGTTTATTTGTGCTTTTACTTTGCTGCCAACATCTATTAATCAGAATATTACAGAGTATAAGGCTAAGCCTAAGGTGTGGAGACTCTAGAGTTGTGTGATTCTTGTAAGTGTACCTAAAGTAATAGTTTGGCAAAACATCAAATTTACACAATTTTACACTTACCCCACATGTATTTGATCATTCAGGATGTGATTTGGGTCCATATTTTGTTTTGTTTTTTTGGTTAAAAACTGGATCTATAAGGCTAACATTGCTAACAAACAATAGTCACCCAAATTGTTTCTGTAAATACATTGCCCAAACTTCTCTCAACCTTTACAGACTACATCCAGGTCTTGATTAAGGTGATCAGACTAGATGATAGGGTTTAAGACTGTGAACTATAAAAATAAACAAAACCTCAATCTTTCTGTAGCAGTTTTTTTGGCTCACAGTGAGTCTGCCCACCTCCATTAAATGACTGCACAATCTTAATGAAGCTGGAGGTGGTTTTGGTGGACTGGAAGAAGCTTTGGGGCTGTATTTAAAGGACATATTTGAATGATCATTGACTTCTAGTGTTTGGCATCAACATTAGCTTTGATAAAATATGTTTAAATTTGAATTTTTGCTAAACTATTCCTTTTAAATGTCTTTAAATTAACATTTAACATCTTTAAACCCAACGTCTCTAAACATAAGCATCATTCCAGATTGCATTTGATACTTTGAACATTTTACTGTCTTTAAAAATGTCTTTTCTCTAGATTAACCCTTAAACTAAGCCAACATTTACTTGATTTAGTACTGCGATGCTTTTGTGCATGTTATTTTCATATGTGGTCCATCTGCAGTAGTGCTTGCAGTACTTTTGCTTGAAGTAGCTTCTCTAGAGTTAGTCCTCCTCTCTCCTTGTCTCATACAGAAGCATTAAAAATGCACCTCTCTCTCACACACAGACTTGCCACAGGCTTGGGTCCACAACAGACCCTCAACACCAAAGCAAGGAACCTGTCCTCTTCCTCTCTGCACTTATATTACAGCCAAAGCAGGAAGAAACACACCAGCTCAGGGTTAGACTCATGCCTAGCTGCTATTGCATATACTGAAGTGCTGGGCTTGGGCAAATACTTACCTGAATTAATTTACACTCTCCCTCTGGGGTTTAAAGCTGAAGCTGAGCTAGTCCAGTTAGTCCAGTCCAATTTATTCTGTGATGTCACTGAATATAATTTTTCTGCAAATACTATGTATATGTATATATGTATGTACAGTGGGTACGGAAAGTATTCAGACCCCCTTCAATTTTTCACTTTTTGTCATATTCCAGCTATTTGCTAAAATCATTTAATTACATTTTCCCTCCTTAATGTACACACAGCACCACATATTGACAGACAAAAAAATAATTTTTGAAATTGTTGCAGATTTATTAAAAAAGAAAAACTGAATATCACATGGTCCTAAGTATTCAGACCCTTTGCTGTGACACTCATATTTAACTCAGGTGCTTCCATTTCTTCTGA
>JBBPDA010000145.1:21023721-21034564 GCA_037974385.1 Arnoldichthys spilopterus
CCCCCCCCACCACCACCACTACCAAATACACAAACATGGACACACACTTAGTCTTGGAGTTTGTGATTTAGTCTCTTCTTTATACTGCCGTCTTGCCAATTCAAATGTTTCAGCAATCCAGGAATGCCAGTGACTTCCTTTTCAACAGATAACATGGCTGTCTACAGAAATAATTTCATTGGAATTTCATTTGTTTAGCATCAATGCAATTTAGAGCACATTACTGAACTCCCCACATTGTTAATGTATCCTATCTTTAGTTACACAGTACTAGTGCTTTGATGGAATAAAGGTGCTAGTTTGCAACCTCATACACAATATGTCCAAAACTATGCAGACACCCCTTCTGAATTCTGGTACTTCTGTACCCACTCCTAACACAGATGTTCATATGTTCATTAGTAAATATAATCTCCATACAAAAAAACATGGGTGATGAATGAGGTGGTCATCAGTTCAGTTTAGTTTAGTTTTATTTTATTTATATTTATTTAGTTTTATAGCTGACATTGTCACAAAGCTGCTTTACAGAATCTAGGTCCAAGCCCCTAGAGAACAAGCCAACTGTGGCAGAGGCAAGGAAAAACTCCATTAAGCTAGAGTAAAGAAATCCTTGGGAGGAATCAAGACTCAGAAGGAGAAACCATTCTCCTTTGGTCAACACCATAAGGCGATGATAAACAAAAAAATGTAGAGTTTTCCAGAGTTAATCAAAGATGAGCAGTAATTTTAAAATTAGCAAAAGTCTTAAGCAGAGCCTTAGAGTTTACAAAAGTGGCATCAGCAGCCCCTGCTGCAGTCTTTGATAGCAGCAGTTTTGGCTAGGGGGTGGGCAGCACGTGGAGGTGTTCTGTGGTGATAGAACTAATCTGGAGGACAGGTAAGAGGGACACTCCATGGTTCATGGTTGATCTGGTCGAAAGAACAGGTCAGCTGGAAACCCCGGTGAAGGTCAGCCAGAGTGATATAAAGCCCTGCAGTTGTGGAGCAGTAGAGCTGCATTCTCTGCAGTTATATGACACCATTGAATACCTTTAAGATGAGTTCACATCTCAAGGCTGAATGCAATCAAGTCCTCACAGCAATGTTTCAGCATCTAGTATAAATTCTATTCAGAAAAGTAGAGGCTGTTACTGCAGAAAGGATGGAGGGGTGGGGGTGGTAAACTCTATTAATACCCTTGATTACAGAAGAATAGCTGGATGTACAGGTGTCTACAAGCTTTTGGACAAATAGTGTTGTATTTCAATAAATTAACACTTTCAGAATCCTCATTTTTTTACTCTTTTTCTATTTTCTTTTTACTCTTTTAACAAATGCTTTTAATTTAATGCTTAGTAACCTTTACTAGTATAATATGAAACACTGATTTATTCCAGAAAAAAGTCTGTTTTTTTTCATTCTTTCTATTTCATAACATCAACTTTACACAATTTATCACTACTTTGTATTCTGTTGTATTTTGCACCCCGAACAGTCTTAGGAAGACAATTTTGCTCTTCAGCTTCATTTTTTCTCTCAATTTTCCATTCAGTTTCCATTCTGAGTGGATCGTGAGTGCATTTGCAAGGCTGGTTATTAGTATAACTTAGAATGTAATATGTGTATCAATATGTCAGTATCTATGTGTATGTCACAAGTCATGCTTATTTGTGTCTTAAGGTCTTTTTTCTTTTTCATTTTTCTTTCTAAAACTGTGTGATGCCCTTGGGATACACATTTAGGATGACCCTGGCACTATAGCTTACAACAATTGGAAGCACAATTGTTCAGAGATTGAAGAGAAACCTCCAAATGTGATGAATGTTATTTTACATAATCATATTATTATTTTAATCTAGATGCATAGAAAGAATGCTACCTTAATTTCTGAGCATTGATTTGTGTAGCCATTGTCTATGAATTGTCTATGGAGTATGTCTCAGTTGCAGAATAATGCTGTAGACTAATATTAAAAATAATCTTCTTAATAGTTTTTTTTAGTTTTAAATATTTTTTTAAACTAAATGCTTCATGGTGCCTTTTTGCATTTAACTACAGTTTTACATGTCACATCTTTCTTCATAACAGCATTCTTAAACCTCTTACAAAAGCTGTTAAGAGGTTAGGCTGAGATAATTGACCACTCTTCTTGGCTGTAAACTTAGCTTATTTCTTTCCATTCTAAGCAACATTTATTTTATTTTGCCACTAATTTAGTAATTTATTACACAAAACTGGCCTTAATATACATGCTTGATAATGTTAGCGGTCTGTCATGCAGATTAATTTATTTCAGCTATGTGCACATGACAGAGTTCATGCTCTGGGATTGAAAAATGCAAAATGAAATTTTATCAAACTTAAATAAAAGACAACGAACAATGTTGTGGTTGTGTAATTACATGTGTTTTTTCTATAAAATTCCTTAAATATTGTTTACTAGCACTTCACAGGTCCACAACCTTTGTTGTAAATGAGTACGTTGAGTTAGTGGGTAAATGAGTAGGTTGAGTAAGTAAGTGGGTAAATGAGTAAGCTGTGTAAGTAAGTGGGTAAATGAGTAAGTTGAGTAAGTAAGTGGGTAAATGAGTAAGTTGAGTTAGTGGGTAAATGAGTAAGTTGAGTAAGTAAGTGGGTAAATGAGTAAGTTGAGTTAGTGGGTAAATGAGTAGGTTGAGTAAGTAAGTGGGTAAATGGGTAAGTTGAGTAAGTAAGTGGGTAAATGGGTAAGTTGAGTAAGTAAGTGAGTAAATGAGTAAGTTGAGTAAGTAAGTGGGTAAATGGGTAAGTTGAGTAAGTAAGTGGGTAAATGAGTAAGTTGAGTAAGTAAGTGGGTAAATGGGTAAGTTGAGTAAGTAAGTGGGTAAACGGGTAAGTTGAGTAAGTAAGTGGGTAAATGAGTAAGTTGAGTAAGTAAGTGGGTAAATGAGTAGGTTGAGTATGTAAGTGGGTAAACGGGTAAGTTGAGTAAGTAAGTGGGTAAATGAGTAGGTTGAGTAAGTAAGTGAGTAAATGGGTAAGTTGAGTAAGTAAGTGGGTAAACGGGTAAGTTGAGTAAGTAAGTGGGTAAACGGGTAAGTTGAGTAAGTAAGTGGGTAAATGAGTAGGTTGAGTAAGTAAGTGGGTAAATTGGTAAGTTGAGTAAGTAAGTGGGTAAATGAGTAGGTTGAGTAAGTAAGTGGGTAAATGAGTAAGTTGAGTAAGTGGGAAAATAAGCAAGTACGTAAGAGCAATTATCGCCTGCTCGTGGCCATTACGTCAGCGGATGTTGATGGACAGGTTCGTTACCTCACGTCACTGAAGTAAGAAAACGAGGGATCAGTTTATGTGAGGAACACGCAAATAAACTTCTCACGTTTATAATGTCGGATTGGGAAGACGAATACGATGAGGACGGAGTAGCCATTGCGAAGCCTCCGTCTGTTGTAACAGCCAAGCTTTCAGCGCTGAAGTTTCCGTCGTGTGGTAGAGATAATACTGATACAGGCAGTGTCCACTTCGGGGGAAAGCGCGGCGGCAAAGAGCAGGGGAAGGGTTCACTATGGCACAACCTCAGAGACCAGGACGGACAGTCTAACACCACTGATCATATTTATCGCCACCCCAACAGTGGCGGAGCAAAGCGAGGTAACGGGTCATTTTCAGTGCCACCTGTGTCTTTTTCTGTGGAAAACCCATTGATCGGGAGGCTGATCGGTAAGCTAATTGTTTATTAGCATGCTAGGTTATTGTTGGTGTTAGCCTCGATTATTTAAAACCCGGTGCTTTAACAACCAAATTCTCACCCTAATGCCCTGTGCTACATGGGAACAGGTCGAGGCGGTGCGAAAATACGTGAACTGGAGGAGACTAGTGGAGCAAGAATAAAGGCAAGTTCTTTTCACTGATTAGACAGGTTCATATTTCATGAATCCACGAAGTTAATGCTAGAAGCTAACATCGGCGGTTGACGCTTTTTACTTCTTGGCGGCCACGTTAGTTGTCGCTACTGGAGTTAAACATGGCCCGAAGAAAGAGTATGTGAACCTTAGTAATCAGTTCATTTAGTCCTTTAAGAAGTAGTTTTGTTAGAAATATAATGTAAAACTAAGTTCTCTCTGTCAGATGGGTCCTGCTTCTGAAGACATTTGGAACCCAAAAGTTCCTTCATATGGGCTTTGTGGAGCACAGGAGGAAAATGAAACTTTGCCTCTAGAAACTCTAGAAGTAGGGGTACCCAACTCTGGTCCTGGTGGGACAGTGTCCAGCACAGTTAGTTGAGTTTCGTGCTCAAACACACCCTGTTCAGCTCACCTGTTAATTGGTGTAGTGAGTGTGTCTGAGGAGAGGAACTACCAAACTGTGTTGGCCACTGGCTCTCCAGGACTTAAATCCCTCTCCAGATGTTGTATCATGACCAGTCTAAGGAAAATGATTATGGGGGAAAATCCTTATAACACAGAGTTTCAACTTATGCAGCAAACTGTTACTGGTTCCATTTTTTACATTTGCATTGAGTTTTTACATTTACAGCATTTGGCAGATGCTCTTACCCAGAGCAACGTACATGTGTTGTGGTTTTTTTTTTTTATGTGATCAAATATTTTGTGGCACATAATAAAGAGATGTAATAATAGGTGCTTATACATTTTCAGTCTGTTTTGGCCTTGAATAATCCATGCCTAATATCTAATTATGGTTTGGATAGATTAACCGTGGTGATTATGAGGGGGAGGTGCTGATCTTTGGAAGCCATGATGTTCAGCAGAAAGCCAAGAATATCATCGAAGAGCTGATATCAGGGAATGCAGCAAGTGGGCCTTGGGGGCGCAATGGTAGGAGAATGAGTGAGATGGGCAGCAGGTCTAAATGCTTTGAATGACTTTGATTGTCTTTTGTTGAAAATAAGTGGCTCTCTAGTCCATTTACTTGTTCAAAGAAAAATTACTGCTCATTTTCTATGTGTCTGTGTGTCCCTAAAGAGTAAATTAGTATAATAGAAATGTGTGGTATATGATGCATATTATTTTACAAAAAAAACCCCCAATGAATTATCATCATGTGTCAACACTTACTTGTACTAAGACACAAATCATATATATTTTTTTATTGTTGTGTTGTGATACAAAGAGATATTTCAGCCTTGTTGTTTTGTTTTTTGTTGCTTAAAATTTCTCAGTGGATTATGTCTGCACTTATGGACCGACATCATTCTCACATTTTTCCTGTACGTTTCTGCCCATGCAATACATAAGCTTATGCTAAATTTGTAAAATGGGACTAATTCTACCTGGATTAACATTAGGGAGAAATTAAACATTTATTTTTACTGGTTTGCAAACAGTAAAATGCAGAGATTTTAGCACAGTAACCCAGCATCACTGAAACATTCTGCTCTTTTGCAGTAAAAAAAATGCAATGTTCGATACTGGTTTCAAATATTAATCAAATCTAAGCATCTTGCTTACAGTTAAAACACACAAGACACACCTTTTGCTAACATTGCCTGCAATTCTAGTCCTGTCCAATTTCATCCACTAGCTTAGACCGGTCAAATCATACCACTGAGACAGACAAGGGTGAAGGCTGGCATGTGATTCTTCAGTCAGAGCAAACCACTGCATCTTTTCATACTGCCGCCTACAGTGTCATTAGACAACTCCGTGCACTTGAGCAGACCACCACCTGCAAATTCTGTTATGACTGCTAACAGATGTCTGCACTGCCTTTTTTCCCACCAAGTAATGGTAGGAGAGGAAAGGTAATCTAAACACTGAGAGAAAAAACGCATTTGTGCTCTCTAGGACTCTCAGCCATGGATGGCTGTGGCATCAGTAGTTTTTAAATTCAATCTTCTGATGATGTTTTTTTTTCCCCACAACTTAACTCAGAAATACAACATAGAAGTGATCTTGTTTGATTATCTCTCCTGAATGTAATGATTCTCCTCAGCACATCAGAGGTCAAGGTGTCCATGTGTGCGTGTGAAAATAAGGGAGAGAGCTCTGAGGATTAAGGCTATGTACACTTGGTTATAATCTATTTTATCAGCTCCTTTTACCATTAAGGTGCACGTTGTAGTCTTAATTACAGACTGTAGACCATCTGTTTCTCTCCATCGTTTGCAAGCTTTTCCCCATTAATCAACGGACAGGATCACCAGTGAGCAGGTACTATTTTAGTGGCTGATCATTTTCAGCACAGTGGTGATACTGACATGGTAGAGGCATGTTTGTGTGCTGTTCTGGTATGAGTGTAGCACACAGTGATCGTGGTGTTAAAGCACTGCATGCACTTAAATAACACACTTTTGGACCTGCTGGTCCACTTCAGAGATACAAAGTTATTTATGATCGTTCATATGATGCACATTTTGTCTTAATCATTTTGTTGTCTTTCATCAGTGGTCAGATTATTATTTTTTTTTGTTGTTGCTGCACTATTCTCAGTTCAGCAGTGAGACAGCATCCCAGCAGCACTGCTGTGTGTGATACATGCGCCAACATGACTACCATTTCACAGTTTCCATCACCCAAACATACCTGATTATTGGTGGTCCTGGGGGATCTTAAAGGGGGGCTAACAAATGATGCGGAAATTCAGATGGACTGTGGTTCGTAATTGATAAAAAATATCAGTAACTTGAAGTGTCTTTTTGTTAATAAATGGCTTTTATTTGTAAAGAAAGAATGAACAAAATGTTTTTTTTTGCAGATGGTCAAGAATTTATCAGTATATCTTAAACAGAAATTCAAACTCTGACCACTTGTCAGTGCTGATAATGACTAACTGATTTTTTAGGTAGCATTTTGAAGTGGAGCTATTTCACCAACCCTGTTTGCTGTTGCTGCAGTGATCGTAAAGGCCAAAATGGACCAATACAATGTGGTAAAGACAGACTTCTGGTTCATTTGTGTCTCTGCAGACTCTAAGGGTTCAAAGGTTAAGAGTGAGTCATGCTGGCCAGTGTCTGCCCTGCAGGCTTCAACTGCCTCTTCTTCAGCGCCCATAGACTGGGCTGCCATAAGAGAGAACAGGGAGAAATATGAGACCATGAAATGGCAAGGTGAGTTTTTAGTTGGAGCCTGCAACACCTTGTGTGGTCCTAGTTTGTTAATAAGCATAGTGTAGTTATTTGTTGAACTGATTCGATATCCTACCAGTTCCGCTACAACATTCTTGGTCAAAGCATATTAAATAAACCAATGGAATTAAAAATGACTAAGTAATTCTTCTGTGGTTCCTTTAGCACACAGGTTCCCCCGGGAGCCACATGGCCCTTTTATTTACATTTTTTTTTATTTTAAACTTGAAACCACACAAATACCATAAGTGTGGGAAAATGCTTTGAGCAGATCGTGTATTTTTAGTTTTACTGTATGGTCTCTACCTCTTGGAAAACCGCAAGGAGACTGAAGTTGATGGACAGTTGTAGATCATTGGTATTTTATGTGTGGTCTTTGTTAGTGCAGAAGTACATTGCAGCTGCCGTGTTTGTCTAGAGGCCTTTTTTGTAGAGGAAATTATTGTTGATTCTTAATAAAGACATAATTTAGATGTGTAATAGATGGCAATAATCATCTAAACTTATTTCGCCTTTGGTAGACTTAATGTCCCGTTCATATGCTTTAGTGCCATCCTGTGAATAGATTTAGTCAATAAAAAGCCAGTTCATATTCCTAGGCTGTATGCCTGTCATTGCTGTAGGGGATTTTGTTTGCTGATGTAAATGCTGTGTGGTAGGGTAAGGGTGCATTTTAAAAAAAGAGTCTGTTGGTTTGGCAGATCTCCCACCTGTGAAGAAGAATTTCTACATTGAGGCCGAGTCAGTTGCCAGGCGCAGTGCAGAGGAGGTCAAAGCATGGAGGCAAGTGTGTATATGTGCTGTTTTAGACCATCCAGCAGAGGGCTCTCTTTAACCATGAAATGGCAAAGAAAATACTGTGAACTTCTGTTTCGTTTAAGGACGGGCATAAGCGGTTGCTTCTTTTTAGTCAACATTGGAAACATTAGTGTTTTTCTTCCATCAGACACAGGAAGGGTGCAGAATAACTGTGTTCATTCTGTAACAGTGTAAATGTTTTGAGATCTTTATTCTTTTTTTTTTTAATTCTTGGTCAGCTGTGAGGCTTTAGTCATTTATTTAATTTGTGTGTGCATAAGTTGGTATTTTTCACCATCCAGCAGGGGGCTGTATTTAACCTTGTGTAGGCAGAGAAGCAGAGGGTCAGTGTGTTAAAAAAAAAAAAAAAAGAACCAGAAATGAAAGTGAACTGTTGATCTTTATGATTTAAAATCTATTCTGTCTGCACAAAACTCTGGGTAATCCCCCTTCTCATTTCAGGTTTTGTCTCTGGTTAGTGATATTACTTGCTTGAATAGTCAGAGTAAATCATATGTGGTTAGCATACTGATTACATCAACCGCTAACCAGCTTTTTTCATTTATGGAGCAGAAGTTACTGCTTTTCTGATGCCAGCACTATAAATTCTGTTTAGGTTTCAGACGTTTTACACTTTGAATTGAATGCCATTTCTCACATTGCTTTTCTGCATCATTCTCTAACAGAAAGGAGAATAACAATATCTTTGTGGATGACCTGAAAGAGGAAGAAAGAAGGGTCATCCCTAATCCAGTGTATACTTTCCAAGAGGCTTTTGCACACTATCCTGGAATAATGGAGAACATACACCGAGTGGGGTTTCTAAAGCCAACTCCCATTCAGGTGCATTTTAATTTATGAAACACCATTATTAAGAGAGACCTCAAATGATTAATGAAAATTTTAGGTTTTCAGGTCTTCACCACTTCCTGAAGTCGTTAGTCCTATCTGATTGTAGGCATGGGTGGCACTTTGAATGTAGCATTTTAAAAGACAACAAAGAATTGATAGAGAAGGGGACTTCCATTGTGACCTGTGGTCTGAGGGCAGAAAAACGTGTTCGGGGAAGTCCTGTCTGCAAGCAACAATAATTATGTGAATGTGAAAGAATGTATATACTGAGTAATAAGTACAAGTAATTATTTGTAGTAGTTCACCTATTTTGTATATTTTCTATAGTACACACCATGTCTATTTGACAGTCATGTTGCTGCAATTCAGTACTGATATATTGCACAGAAAATAAGTTTTGTGATTCTGAAATGATAATCCATTTTTAATATTGTGACCATCATTGCAGTAGAACAGGGATTGTAAGAGTCTTTGAGGTTGCCATTGTACAGAATGGATTTCTTAACAGTAAGTAATTATAGATGTTTTGTTGATGACAAAAAATAACATATAGAACAGTGAGTTGGAGAGGTTTTCACACACCCTGAAATACTTTTAACACTTCATTGGTGTTCATTGGTCTGGTTTAATGACCTTCCTTTCTGTACATTGCGGAACCATGACTTTGTCTTTACCATTTTGCTCTTAAGAGAGCACTAAAGAACTCAAGGATGTGATGCGTATTAACAGTTTGTGTTTTGTCTCCTGCTATAGTCCCAGGCATGGCCTATAGTTGTTGGAGGCTTAGATTTGATTGGAATTGCTCAAACCGGCACTGGAAAGACCCTGTCCTATTTGCTCCCTGGCTTCATCCACATGGACCAGCAGCCTGTGTAAGAACAGTCCTTCTGTGAGCCATAGGGAGAGCAAAGCTTTTTGTAGTCTGACAGTGAAATGTAACACTGCTGTATGTGACCGGTTTAATAGCTCTACAGCTGGTGTCAAATCTGTGATTTTATCATTGACTCTTCATGCTAACTCTTTTAACATTTTATTATTATTTTAAAAATCCCATGCGCAGTTGCCTTGCGCATGCTGAATATCAGTCATATAACAAGCTCATTTACTTTGTAGGCCCAGGGAGAAACGTGCTGGCCCTGGAATGTTGGTCTTGACTCCCACTCGAGAACTGGCTCTCCAGATTGAAGCAGAATGTAACAAGTACAGCTACAAAGGCTTCAAAAGGTGTATAGACAAATGAACACACATGGTGGTATGCAAAAGTGTGCCTGCCATTATAATTTTTTGATAATTAGCAATTACATGTTTTGTGCAGTACAATTTGCAGCCGTATTAAATCATTTTCACTTGGCAAATTAAGCCAGCTTGTAATTTGACTGGCGTTTGATTGTAAATTAATAAATAAATATTTTCTCTCTGTACCAAATGTAAATTAAAGGATAATTCAGGAATAGAAAAGTAAAGAAAAGACAAAGAAAAGCATATTGATGCAGAGGGATACATAGATCATACCAATGTTTGCAGTTTCTTTCTCTGGCCTCTGTACAGTATCTGTGTTTATGGAGGAGGTGACAGACGAGCACAGATCAAGACTGTGACCGCTGGTGTAGACATAGTGATCGCGACACCAGGTCGATTAAATGATTTGCAGATGAATGATCTCATCAACCTCCGCTCAATCACCTATTTGGTATGTACGAACTATGTTCCAGCTTATAAAGGACGAGTGATTGTGTCACACTTTGAGCCCGTTTTGAAGAAACAGACAATTTAAAAACCAAAAAGCGAATCATGAGTCTTTTCTTTCTTTATTCCTTAATGTGTCGTTCATTGGATAAAAGGTTTTGGATGAGGCAGACAGAATGTTGGATATGGGCTTTGAGCCTCAAATCCTGAAGATCATACTGGACATTCGGCCTGACCGACAGACAGTTATGACCAGGTGCCTTTTGTGTTATTTGTTATTTTAGTTGATAAGATTGTGATTAAATATAAAACTTATTTACGCAGTTTCTATAGATATCCAAACATTGCAATCATTAATATTATTTTATTTTTTGCATTATTTTTTAGGTTTTGTTTTTCAGTTTTGTTTAAACCTTCTCTGACTGGAATTTGATCATCTGACTGTGTCAACTTTTTTATATA
>JBBPDA010000145.1:21042738-21055900 GCA_037974385.1 Arnoldichthys spilopterus
CCCCCCCCAACTATCTATCACTATCAAACTAAAATCAAAATAAGCTTATTTTTAATGTGGAAGTAGAATTAGTATTGTGGTTAATTTCAGTAATGATGACACACCTTTTAAACATGCAGTATAATATAGTGCAACTTATTTGCAGTTTTGATAATGTACATAAGCCTAAACTGAGCCTGACTCAGCGGAACAGAGGGAAGCAGTTGTTGCGCTCATACTCAATGTACTTTGCCACCGCGTCACACCTTTTCTTGTCCAGACCTGCTGACTTAAGTAGGTTGTGCGAGGGTATGAAAAAATTGGACAGCTGATAATTTTTCAAGTGCTCTTCGAAGTCCTGGAGGAGCTGCTGGAAGCAGTGGCTGAGTTGGTTGGCTTCCCAC
This sequence comes from Arnoldichthys spilopterus, assembly GCA_037974385.1. Taxonomy (NCBI): domain Eukaryota; kingdom Metazoa; phylum Chordata; class Actinopteri; order Characiformes; family Lepidarchidae; genus Arnoldichthys; species Arnoldichthys spilopterus. The sequence goes on from JBBPDA010000145.1 coordinate 21,043,122, forward strand.
TCACTGTCTTCCACCCGGGATGCGCAGGCATGGAGCAGGGTGGTCTTGGCATGATAGGAGCATAGGTTTTTCGCCTCCCTCGGGTACTTCTCCTTTAGCTTTTTAAGTAAGTACTTCAGGAGCTTCAGACACTGTTTCCTGAAGATAAACATGATACTGATGATGGAGTTTTCACAATATTTCTATGTTTCACTCAAGCTTTCATGGGTGTGGATCTACATGATGGATGAGGTAAGCTACGAACCTGCAGTAACATTCAGTGACCGCCAGTAAACCATCTTTAAAGGAATGAAAGGCCACAGGGATTAAGTTTTCAAACCGCTCTGTGGAATGTAACTGTTACCTGCAACATATATGCTGGTCCTGGCAGCAGATCTTGGACTGGCCATGGTCTTTCAGGATGGCCTTCTCAACATGCGAGAAAGAGATGCGCCACGCGTCTGTCCCGGAGAAAATTATTTTATTTCTTTACTTTCTCTAAAACCACAAGACGATGATTCTTCTTTTACATTGTCTTTATCAGTTTGCTGAACACACTTACCTTTGGCGAAAACCCCCTCGTGTTCCTTTGTGCCTCTGCCCTCAAATTTGGCCACCAAATAATAGGGTTTAAGCTTGAGATCGCGTTTCACTTTTTTGCCAAGCCATTTATCAACTTTGAACCCATCTGTGGTAAAGGTGGGCCAGCTGGAACTGTGCACCTCCAGCCCCAGGACAAAGTCCAGAGAGATGAGCGTGCCATTCTTCTTCACCTGCAGGGTCACGGCGGGGCAGCCCTGCTTCTTCTTCTCCACTGAAACATCACCTGAAAAACATCTACCACTTTTGTCAGTCTACAGCAGCGATGCCCAACCCTGGTCCTGGAAGGCAGCTGTCCAGCACAGTTTAGTGGTTCCCCTCCTCAAACTCCTGAGCCTGGCAGGTAACAGGTGGGCAGAACCAGGTGTGTCTGAGCAGGTCAATCACTAATCTACACTGGGTAATGACCTCCAGGAATGGATTTGAACACATCCTACCAGGAGTTGAGTCCCAGTTCTCGTTCAATCTCATTCGTAAGGACTTACACGACAGCTTGGCCGCAGCTTCCTTCACCTTCTCCCGGAACTCTTTCAGCATTTCACTGGACCGAAGTGTTTTGTCCTCGTTGAGAAATCTGTCTAAAGGATGTGTCGGGTGGCGCTTCATTGCGACGCTGTAGAAAGCACCATCCTCTCCAAAAGGCTGGATGTCCACTCTCTCCACAGACACGGCAAACATCACATCGAATTCATCAGACTCGCAGATCTGCAAAAGTTTATTTGAGCATTAAAGTCAAGAGTAAAAAGCATCAAGCTGGTGTAAATGCACTCACGGTGGTCCACGCAGCTCTGAGGTCACGTACTTTAAGGTTTTCGTAATGGCTTCCTGTCCTGAGCACTTGAATGCCCCTGCACCAACTTAAACTCTGTTCCACATGTTTTTTCACTGCGTCCTGAATCTCGTTGACGCACTGCGTCGCTTCGCATCTTTGTTTTTTCCTGATTGTAAGCTTTTCGAGGGTTTCCTGGAGAATTTTGTTTGGATCAGCGTCGGTGCTGTACACTCTCTTCGGTGGGGTTCGAACTTTTTTGTCCTCCACAGAGGTATGGGGCAGCGTGTCCTCCGCGCGCACACATGGGCTGGAAGATACTCGCGTGCCGCTGGGCTGTGCGGCGCGTTTGGCTTTACTCTCGGCTTTCTTCTTTTCCTCCGGTGGTGTGTCGACTTCCGCGTTTCCTCCGCTCTTCGCTCTAACCTTTTTCGTGCTTTTCCTCTGGGCCGACCCCGGACCTTTATGTCCTGGGTTCTCACGCGCAGTCTCCCCTTTCTTTGGTCGTCCTCTGCCGCTCATCCTTCCTCAATGTGGCTCGCTGGTTTCTGTGAGCGCGTTTATAGAGCTCTGCGTGCCCCACGGTATCACTTTCTATTTCACCTACAAACGCAGGAGCATCACCCCACCGTCACACCACCCCCTGTAATCCATCATCCGATCTTAACATAATTATATAAGACTGTCAAACTTGTAAACGTAAATGTACCATAGTGTTCAAGCGTCTGGCTTTATCATACGCGGCCCTCTGCTGCCATCTTCTGGCAAACTGGGCATGCTTCAGTTGACAAGGCCTTTCACTCAAGTGGATAACTGAAGTTTGTGGCATCAAAAACAGTGGACTCTCTTACTTCATGAAGAACTGTACTGAAAATGCTGATTTCACTATGTATTTAGAAAGAAATATCTCTTGGTAATTACAGATTTCAAAGAAAAACAAGCTCAAGCATCTGCTATGGATGAAATATATTTAATATGACATGAAATATATTAATACTTTGAACAATAAGGTGCAGAAGCTTAAGCCAATTAAACGAACAAGTGCCTGTGCAGGACCAGCTTTACGCCAATCAAAGTGCTTGGAGGGTCAGTCAGTGCTCCTAAGATTTGCATGCGCACGACATGGGCTGACTGGAAAGATTGATTATTGATTCCACATAGTTTCTTTAAAGCTAAAGCAGTCTGAAGACCACTACATAATGCCATTTAAGTTATTAACAGCAGAAAACACAGTAATCTGCAAACACTAAAAGCAAGACAACAGTGTGAGAACCAGACTAAAACTGCACTCCAGAGTAGGAGAGGGCAGGGATAACGTTTCCTCTCAATTTTAACAGCACACATGGTGTTATTGGTCATAACCTGAATTAAAAGTTCACAATAGTGACAAGCTAATATTAAAAACGAGTTTTCTTGTATGGAATCAAAACTCAAATCGTCTTAAGTATCGCTAAGTTATATATTTTTTTTCCTTCTGATACTTTTACGATGCATTGGAACAATTATCCAGTCTCTGACAATGGAGTTAAAGCAGCCAATGGGATGGAGTTGGGTGACCTCTGGTCTGCCATATGTGACTCTGGAGTTGGCAGTCAAACACAATATTCATTTGGCCTTCTGGGCTTTCTGGGCAGACTTGGTGACCTTGCCACCAGTTGGAGCCTTTTTCTCAACTCCCTTGATCACACCAACAGCCACGGTCTGACGCATGTCACGCACAGCGAAGCGTCCTGCAAGCCACATAGAACAGTGTGTTAAGTTATATCCTTCTTGTTCATTTTTGTATATTCCTACAAGTAGTTTTTTTTGCACCAATATGATACAGTATTATAAATGATTTAGCAACTGGATTGTCCCCTAACAAATGGCTTTGAATAAATTAGCTAACTAGGAACTGATACCTGGGACTGAAATGCTGATGCCTAAAGATTCACATCCCTAATTCCTTCACTGTGTCAGAGAATAGTGCATGATTAAAAATGCAATCATTCCTGAGAAAACATTTTTCATTCTATGTAAAAGGTTACTTATTTTACTGACTTGCCACAGAAGAGCAAATGCCCAGACACTCACCAAGAGGAGGATATTCAGAGAAGCTCTCCACACACATAGGCTTTCCTGGGACCATGTCCACAATAGCAGCATCTCCAGACTTAAGGTTCTTGGGATTATCCTCTAGTTTCTTCCCAGAACGACGGTCAATCTTCTCCTTCAGCTCAGCAAACTTGCAGGCTATGTGTGCAGTGTGGCAGTCTAGCACAGGAGCATAACCAGCACTGATCTGCCCTGGGTGGTTCAGGATGATCACCTGACGAGGAGATGATGACGTTCTTAGGCCTCATCACCCATCAAACAGCATTATTACCTCCTGCAATGACTGTGGCTTAGAGTCTTTATGAAGAAGCAACTTAATATGAACTCACTTGAGCTGTGAAGGTGGCAGCCTCTTGGGGTGGGTCATTCTTGCTGTCCCCAGCAACATTCCCACGACGGATGTCTTTCACAGAGACATTTTTGACATTGAAGCCCACGTTGTCTCCAGGCAAGGCTTCAGACAGAGCTTCATGATGCATTTCCACAGACTTCACTTCAGTGGTCACATTAACTGGGGCGAAGGTCACCACCATGCCTGGCTTTAGAATGCCAGTTTCGACACGACCCACTGGGACAGTGCCAATACCTAAAAAAAGAAGAAGAAAAGTGATTTAATGTTAATGCCAGTATTACCACTGCAATGCCATAGATGATGATCTTCTGTAATAATCGTTTATGAGCAATAAATGAAATCTTTGCAGTCAGGCAGAATGTATCACCTCCAATTTTGTAGACATCCTGCAAGGGCAAGCGGAGTGGTTTGTCAGTGGGACGGGTCGGGGGCTGGATGGCATCCAGAGCTTCTAGGAGAGTAGTCCCAGATACACTCCCCTCTTTACGTGTAATCTTCCAACCTTTGAACCAGGTCATCTATGGAAAAGATAAGCATTTAATCAATATCAGTCTTACATCAGACTTGGTCAGACATGTTATTTAGGTGAAAACAGAAACACAGCATGCATCAAGGAAGTGAACGCACATTGGGACTGGCCTCCAACATGTTATCGCCATTCCAGCCAGAAATGGGAACGAATGCCACAGTTTCTGGGTTATAGCCAATCTTCTTGATGTATGTGCTAACTTCCTTCACAATTTCTTCATAGCGTTTCTGGCTGTAGTTGGGCTCAGTAGAATCCATCTTGTTGATGCCTACAATGAGCTGCTTCACGCCCAGTGTGTAGGCTAGAAGAGCATGCTCTCTGGTTTGGCCATTCTTTGAGATACCAGCTTCAAACTCGCCAACACCAGCTGCCACAATCAGTACAGCACAATCTGCCTGGAGTAAAACACGTATTATCTTTGAGAGATTTGTATTTACTATAAGTGATCATTTGTAATAAATTAATGAGATATTTAATAAGTGACTGACCAATGTAATTTCAAAAACCCAGTATTAACTTTACAAAGAAAGAAAGAATGAAAAAACAGAAATAATTGTCCCCTATGACTTACCTGTGAGGTGCCTGTAATCATGTTCTTGATGAAATCCCTATGACCAGGAGCATCGATGATCGTGACATAGTACTTGCTGGTCTCAAATTTCCACAGGGAAATGTCAATAGTTATACCACGCTCCCGCTCTGCCTTCAGCTTGTCCAACACCCAGGCATATTTAAAGGACCCTTTACCCATCTAGAAGGTTTTAGAAAATGTATTTGAAATCCAGTGCATCATGGGAAAAATCACCTTCCAAGAATATTAGGAAAGAATTATTTGGAATTTTTATTTTAGAAAAGAATTATTCAGAATTAGGAAGGAATAAGTAGAATTTTTGGGGGGAAATTTGTTCATACTAAAAAGTTGAAGGGTCCTACCTCGGCTGCCTCCTTCTCAAACTTCTCAATGGTTCTCTTGTCAATTCCACCACACTTGTAGATGAGGTGGCCAGTAGTGGTGGACTTGCCAGAATCGACATGGCCAATAACCACAATGTTGATGTGGAGCTTCTCCTTTCCCATGGTCGGTTATATTGTACTTGACGATGATGCTGCAAGGCCTGCCTCATAAAATGTAACACAAGTGAATGGTTCAGTACAAGATTTAACCAGTGTATGTTGAACTGGGTTTCACGCTCAGCAGTTGCAGTTGAGGCTGAGCTACCAGCTCGGTGCAACAAATGGGAAAGGGGAAAAGGCACAAACGAAGCTGTATCAGGTTCCCTGTGGACGTGTAATGATTACAGTATACTCAAAGAGAAAATCCGGTGTCTGTACAGCACCATGGACAAGGGCAGAAGCCGCAGCGCAGAGACGAGATCCTCTACATCGGTTTCGTCGAAACAAATGAGCGGATCCTGAACTGGGGTAATGCGAACTGAAGCCTGGGAGGTCGTTTTCTTTTGGACGCACACTGTAATACCTCCTGCGCTCACGGGTGAGCATGACAGCTGACACCGGGCAGCATGGAGCGAGGTGCTCAAAAGCCCACCTTTCTCAGGTCTCTGCTCATTACGCTGTCCCACACCCTTCTCTGCGCCTGCTGCCCTGCACACGCTTGACATCTGTTGGCTTAGTCTTAGGGCTGATGTAACTGGACGAGCGCGCTTCTTTCTCCAATACCTGATAAATCACTAGTCTGTGCAGACCTCCATTTTGTAGGGACTATTGCTAGTTAAAAGGCTGGAGCAGCCATTTGAGATGAAAAGGGCTGCATCGCATGTAAAGGGCCCTTCCCTGCTTCCAAGGCAGGAGGCAAAATGTAGAACAAATGCTCATGTTGATTAATAGCAGCCATAACGGGTCATATAGTCCAGTATGAACGCACGAGGTATCGGGCTGGTGCACATTCTGACCGCAGGCTTCAGCGTTGCTTGGCTTTAAGAGTAAATGCGTAATGGCGATAGTGCTAGTAGCCTAATTCCCAGCTTAACTTCAGAGGTTAACGCAAGGGCTATTCTTGCCGAGGTTACCTAACAGCCAGTCGCTGGAAAGGTTAGGAAATAACGAGGCTTACAGCGGGATGCGCCCCCCAAACGTCCCGTCCAACTAAACTCACACTTCCCATTAATAATGACCGCGGCTCTGGAGAGTCTGCCGTATAAGCTACAGTCCGCGAGGCACAGAGATCATTCAGCTGTCTGGGGGGATTTAACGGCACAATCTCTTCCCCTGCAGCTGCCGCCATGTTCTCCCTCTCATCCCGCCGACTGCGTCTAGGAGCGTCGAGTCCGAGCATCAGCTCGACATAGCTCACAAAACTCATTTCCCACGGATACAATGCGTGTGGGGCCACAGGGAAGCCCGGGTCCGCTCGTGTGCGCGCAGAGGTCAGTGTAGGCTGAGGGTCAGCAAGTACTGTACCTGTGCTGGTGCAGAGAGCCGCGGTGCGTTGCTACCGGAGAGACCGAGGCGCGTCTGCGCTGCGCTTTTATTGCGCACCACAGCGGCTGCGCAGTAGCTACATCTCAGACAGCAGAGCGCTCACACCAAGCATGTTCACTGGTGTCTCCTCTACTTCCTTTTGGGAAAGACGAGATGAACACTTCCTGTCAGTCTTTCCAGAGGAATGGCAATTTGATGGCACGTGCGTAATAGCTGCATATATCATCAGTGTGTGTGTGTGTGTGTGTTTGGGGGGCTTTAATTTACAATACTGTTCTCTCAGAAATGATCATTAAAGCACTCTATTTGGAGCTGATCCCTTCCAAACTGTTCGCATTCGACTGCCAAAGGATGCAATAAATCCCCCTAAAGCCTCACAGAGACTGGAACCAGCAATTCATTACTGTTGACTAAAACAACCAGGACTCAACGTGCAGATTCAATAACGTCTTTAATTTGACTCAACAGAGAAACTGCCACTTAACACTGACACATGGCTTATATGCTGATTAAACAGCAAATCTGAATATTTTTGACAGTGTTGGGAGCAATTTTCACTGAAGGCTTATATTCCCACTCTTACACACCTGTTCTTACATCGATTGTTTTCCCCTCATTTATTCCTGAGAAAATTTCAGTTTCTTTATAAGTAAACAATGAATTACAAATAAATGTAAAAGCTTACATTAAGTACATGAAGCAAAGGCAATTAACAAGCTACATCCACTCCATTTATCATTTAGCATCAAACAAAATGTAAACAATTCGAATGTGAAAACCAGTGAAAGGAAGTGTGGAAGCAATTCTAACATCTGTATAACATCTGTACTGTGGAATCTACATAATGAGGAATGCTGAGGATCATGAGAAGGAGCTTACAATATGAAGGTAAGGCACAAGAATAAATAAAGCCCTTATTCAGTCATAGCTTATAGAGGGTCAACTTAAAAAAAAGGCTTCTTGTACAACACTTTTAAACTGTGGTGCTGTTAAAAGCAGAGAAGAAAAACTCATTCAACCTGACAGATAATACTTGCAGTCTGTGACATGAGCAGAACTGGCTGTATAATTTGTCAAAGAGGATAGTCAAAAGTAAAAGTGCATTATTTGCTTTCAACCATATTCCAACCATCTTCACAATGCTTACAGGTGGCACTTATTTCTAAATGAAATATCTGGTTTGATGTGAAGATCGGTCCTTTGATAAAAGGATTGTGTCATGAATATTTAATTATACATATTACTATTAACATAAATGTTATTAACATTAATGGTTATATATAATTGATAGCTGGGTAGTTAGTTGTGGCTTCTCAGAATTAAAAATAAATAAATTAGCTGGCCTGGCATAAATGAGTTGCTAAAAGCCCATTTTTGATGTAATCTAGTCTGATTATTAGAAAACCTTTGGGAGGATGTTCTTTTTACCTACGCAACATACAAAAATAAGTTCAAGTAAAAACCATTAGAGACGTTTACAGAAAAAAAAATGTGTATAGAACCGTCTGAATAAATTCTACTGAAGTCATCAATCTCTTTAGTCCCTTTAGTCCTTTTTTCATTGTATGTGGGTACTCTGGACAGCCCAGTGCTGTACTGTACCTTTCCCAAACAGTGTGTAGAAGACCGCTCCACAGAGATTTATCCCAGCAGAGATGAAGAAAACCGTTCGCCATTCGGCAATGGTGTTCTAAAAACAGAACAAACAATTAATACATAACTCGGCCTAAACTTAGATTCGAATGGCAATGCTGTAAGCACTTTGTTGCCCAAGATAAAATATAATTATTATTGAGATTTGAGTGCTTAAGAACACAAAGAAAGCACTTTGTGACCACTTTTAAAACAAAACCATACAGGAGGAGGCTTGGTTGCTTCATGTCATATTACTGAGGCTCTGCACACCCTGCACAGATTTAGGTACTATCACATGTACTATTTAGATATTTCAGTTTGTCTTGGTAAACAGTAAAGAATCAAATAAGGAATCAGCTAAAGATGTACAAATAAAATGCCACTTTCTAAATGAACAATTACTAACAATTACTTACATACTTAAAAGGTTTCAAAAGCAAACAATACCTGCTGCTCATTTTGTTCAGTTAGCAAGTAAGTCATTGTCCTTATGTGGATCAGTTAATTACCACAGCTTTGGTTAACAGTTAAAACTGACAGACTTATTGAAATGTTTTTCATTCCATGTGTTTTCCTACTGGTCCACGAAGCCAGCGATCAAAATCAGAGTCAAAAGACCCCAATCATTTTGCATCACTGGGCATATTCCCTTTACTGTGGCCTCATAAGAAACATACTTAGACTTGGCATTATTATATTATTATTTTGTATATGATATAATAATATAGGATGTATAAGGAAAAGACTTACAGACTTGGTCAGTGATCTTGCTATCACAGGACCCACCATTCCTGGTATAGTTGCAAATGAGTTTGTGATTCCAAGTAAAATTCCAGCATATCTTAGAAGAGAGTTAGCGGTGTTGAAAATTAATCAAATACCTTTAAGCAACTGAAAAAGTAGTTCAGTAGTGTCTACATGGGTAACAATACTGCACTGTCTCTCATAAAGAACGTAAGTAAAGAAAGTAGTCTTACGATGGCGCAATGTCTAGATGGTTGATGTTAAATCCCGATGCTGAAAAGCCTCCAAGAGATGAGGAGATGGTGAGGAAAATAACAGCGAGGATGTAATTACAGTTAGTGTATCCTGCAGCCACCAGAAACACAGCCGGCCCCACCATGCCTAAAATATAAACAAGGAGGAAGATGTGACTAAGAGCTACCTGATAAGGGAAACTCATGTGATTTGAAACGTGATCCTTATCTCTTAGAAACTGCAGTTTTAACTGCAATAATAAATGCATGCTTTAGTTTTATAGTAAACATCTTTCACTAAAATATTATATACACTAAACATCTTTTTTTGCACACAATAAGGATTTTAACTCTGATAGCTTCAAAGCAGAAAAGGAGAATTCATTATGATTTAATTACATTTTTGTGGAAAAACATATGCTTTAGTCATTGTCTGCCACTGAAATCCAAGCCTCTTGATACAGAAGGTACAATGAAATTATGCTTCTTTAAAGACCCCCTCCAGACATTGATTAGACCCCTAAAACATCATCTTTGTTTTTTTCAGCATGCTACATACATAACAAATGTTACATATTAAGAAGAATTTTCATAAAAGTCCCATCATGGCCATAAACTGGCTTGGGTTTATTTAGTATGTGAGGGTCTATTTACATGCTAACCGGTCCCCACCTGTGTCTCCACTTGCTTGCACCCAACTATTTCTTTCCTCTCAATGAGGCATCTACTTATTTTAATGTCTATAAGTTAAACACAAGTCCACAATGGCCAAGTGAAGTGAAAGTGACTATTTGTCATTGTGAACACACTCAAGCACCACAATGAAATGTGACCTCTGCGTTTAACTCATGACACGTGCATACGTGGAACAGCAGGCAGCTATCAGCAGTGCCCAGGGAGCAGTGTAGCTTGACGGTACCTTGTTCAAGGGTACCTCAGGACGGGACTTGAACCTGCGACCTCTGGTTCACAAGAGCATGGTCCTAACCACTGGGCCACCACTGCCCTCTACTAGTAATGAGGTAGCCAAGCCATTAATACTTCTCCTCTGCTTTTGTGAAAATTAATGAAAAGCTCCCACCCTGCAAGCAGACAGGATTGGTTTGTCTAGTTTTCTATGTGGAAAACATTTTAGTTTTAGATTCTTAACCATGAGACATTGACTGATTATTTTCTTGCATTATATGGTGTGCAACACAAAAAAACACATCTTAAACACCTAGTTTTCACCAAACAGAGTCTTAAACTAACTACTCAACTCTCATTAGCACTCCAACACTGAAAACAAAAAACATTCAGACACCTGGAATTTCCCTAAACTTCCTGTTATCATGTTGAGCATGTCAGCATTGCATCACAAATAAATAGCTCTCTGTATGAATTTCTCACCTATGATAGTAAAGGTCTTGCGTACAACCACAGTGCGAAAGAGACAGGTCTCCCTTAAGTAGTCTGCCAGTTGTCCTCCTCCCATAGAGAGTAACCAGCAGCCCAGGTAGGGCAGAGCAGAGAGCATCCCATTCTAAAATATCACATACTATGTTACGTTGCATAACAGTTTAAATTACAAATGGACATTTGGCTTATGACAATGGGATGTATCCACAGGTTACCACACATTTTCATATTGTGTGATAATCACTGATGCAAATGTCTAACAACTCTCCAAGTGTAAATAAGCACGAGCGTCAGTTAAAACTGAAACATGCAGCTTTATAAATAAAGAAACCAATATTATCTTCCCCCAAATCATAGATGAATCTCATTTTGCACTAACCTGCTTAATGCTGAAGCCCAGTATGTCACTCATGTATGTAGGCAAGAGAGTCAGCAAGGTGTAAAATGTCCAGTTGTAGGAGAAATGTGCAACAACTATGGCCCATAATGGCACAGATGTAAGGATGGATGTCCATGGTATATTGTCTGAAGTTGGAGAAAGCTACAGCAGGAGGGGAAAATTCATAGTTGTGATGTGAAAATGTTGCAAATAATATGTTGGATTAAATTCAAACCTTTTCCATCGATGCAGAACAGGGATGAAAGAAAAACATTTCAAGTAATTTAAATGTGGCAGACAAAAAAAATTGGATACCTCATTTTTTAAAGAGGTGGTTATGTAGGTCCTCTCAGTCTCTGATATTGTTCTGTGTGAGTTAGGACTGTTGCTAACCAAAACAGCCCACAATAAAAACCAGAGAAGTCCAACAGCTCCTGCAAATGTATGATGTTCTTTACATATATTGTCACTGCTGAAAACAAAACCTTCTGTCTTAAAAAATCACTTTATAGGACAAGTCAAAAGAAAATCCTTAACTTTAAATATAAGTTAAGGAAACCAGATTTTATTGTTAGTGATAGGACCATTTCTATTTGGTCAATCTTCATGAAAATTTGATACAGTGTAAATTATTATATGAATAAATGAATCATTTGTTCTGACAGGAACTACATGTTTATAGTATGAAAAAGAAAACAGCCATACCAAATATATAGAAAACATAGGTCCAATCCAAGTAAAAACATATCTGTCCAGACAACGGGAGGGCTACCACAGTCCCAAGCTGGGCACCTAAAAGATCATTTTGTTTCTTTTAGAAAAGTGTTAAAGTAAACAGCACAAAGACATTAGTTCCTGAATGTCAGGATGTACCTGCATAACAGATGGTGAGCAGCCGACTTCTCTCCAGAGGTGGGGCCCATGAAGCCCACATGGAATGCATAGCAGGAAAAGTCACCCCCTGACAATTCACATAGCACTAGAATTAATAACTATGCATTTCTCCCTCTAATTAAGTATTCATGTATAATGTTCCAACAGTTTGAAAAAGCAACTTTTATGTACAGTAATAGAGCAGAGCATAGACTGGACCTAACTAAACAACCACACACATTCTTACTTTTAAAAAAGGAATCTTACCTCCCCTATGCCTTCCAACACCCTTACAGCAATGAGGTAGCCTGCCCCCATATCTGCAGCCACTGGTGTCAGCAAAGTAAATATCACAGTTCCCAGAATACCACAGCCCAGCAGCCACTTAGCACCATACTTGCGTGCCAAATAGCCACCTGGTATCTGAGTGATGATGTAGCCATAAAAGAAAGAACCCAAGATCCAGCCCTGAGTCTCTGAGTCCCAGTCATACACACTGGCCTGAAGAAAACATAAATATCATCATGAACTTCACCCTTTAGAGCACTTGTATAGATTTAGGACTTTATGAGAGTTGTCACATACTGAAATCTAACCACAAAATCCTTGAAATGTTATGACTTACAGGTTTATATGAAATAACACATCCTCTTAATTAGAAAAAAAGCTAAAATATGCAAAGAAAGTTGACCTTTACAGAAAATGTCAACCACAAATAAAACTATGTATAAATATATATATATATATATATATAT
>JBBPDA010000145.1:21059373-21083026 GCA_037974385.1 Arnoldichthys spilopterus
GTCAACCACAAATAAAACTATGTATAAATATATATATATATATATATATATATATATATATATATAAATGGTAAAAAGCATTTTAAGGGTTGCTGTGGACCCACAAAGGCAGATATTCACACTGTGAATACACACAATTCAAATATGCTCACTGTGTGGTTGTGTTTAGGTCGTGCAGGACTGCTGTGCTTTGGGCAGACCAGAGACTGATTGCTACCACTGCTGCTGTTGCTGCTACTGTTCAGCATGTCCACCATTGCCACACTTAGATTCACCCGAAGCGCATATGCCACAAAGAAACCATAACAGGACAGTATGGCCAGGCCATAGCGTGAAGAGCAGAGCACTGGAGCTGTGGGAGCAAAAAAAGATAATATATTAAGCATGTACAAACATACAGCCTGTTACATTCAGCATGTGCAAATAAACAGAGTAATACATTTACTACCTGCAAACATGGTGCCCCTGGATCATGTACACTTAAAACATGACTTGTAGTTGAGACCACAGACACGCCTTACCTAACTGACTGCCAACTCATCCTTGCAACATTTCTACAACGCAGCCTACATTTTGCAATGCAAAACAATCGTATCTTTATAGGCATACAGTTCTCACATCCAGTAGAAGAGATAAAAAATTAAGTATGGGAGAGTACAAAATGCTACACTTGTGCATAACTGTCTGAAATATATTTAAAGGTTTAGAAAATAATACATATATATCACAAATGAAATAAATGTTTAAATATTAAAAAGAAACCCTGATCTCCCAGCTGCTATGACATTACTTAGTAGCAGTAGATACATAAATGAAGTTGTGAACAAGTTAAACTGACCAGAAATATCACCTTTATATGACTTACAAATGAAATCAGCTTATAGTAACTCAGTAAAATTATTACTCTCTTAATAACAGTAAATATGAATATGCAATAATAAATTGCACTGTGCTAAATGCATTTAAACATGACTAACTATGCTCTCTCTCTTTGAAATGAAACATGCAGTTAGTCTCCATTCCTGAGATGTTTATAATGTGATGTAATATATATGTAATATATATATATATATATGCTTGAACCAGCTCTTTGTGTAAATCAGATCTAAGGAAGTTAAAAATTACTTTAATTGTCTTTCATTTATTTTAAAGCATACTCGTATGTCCTGTAATCTGATTGTATGGCTTAAATTTCATTCTTGCGCTCATTTTATTAATTTAAAGCAAACTGAATAACCCCTGTGTAAGAGCAGCACCACCCCACCCCTGATTCGTGCTCGCACTGAAGCTGCAGTGCAGAGTTAGTGGGAGCGCCTGAACACCACATGACCAGATAAAATGTAAACCCAGCAACATCGCTTCCGGTCCCGTGACATCCAGCTCAGCGCTGGACAGTCTGTAGCCGGACATTGAATTAACGGTCGCTCCTAAACGAGTGCTAACACAAGTATAAGGCCAACAAATGTTAATTTAGTCTTATATAATAGTATCATGGCGGAGTCAGATGACAAGCTCGGATACAGCGGCGAATACGTCTGCAGTCTACACTGTTGAGACGTTATAGAAATGTAAACATCTGTGATTAAACATAAGCTAACTGCCCATCGCGCACAAATTACGCGTCACACACGAACATACAGTCTGAACAAAAAGTCAAGAGTAAATGGAAGACTGCTCTTTACTCTAGCTAACGCTAGCCAGCTAATGAGTCAGAATAAAGCAACACAACACAGCATACGTGTTTGTAGCAAGGTGCGTTAGCATGGAGCTAAATATACGTGGAAAATAACACAAGCGTTTAAAAACAACATGCAGTTATTATTAGGTTAAAAGGAGAATAGACTTCACACCCATGTCATATTAAATCAGCTGTGATGTGTGCTGATGTTGCCTTGTCGGCTAAATGCACTGAGTTATCACACATTTACACAATATTCACCTCTTTTTATGCCATCGTCCTCTTTCCGCTGGAGCAGTGGCTGCTCATAATCATCCGTCTCTGAATCTGAAGCTGAGTGCTCCATGGTGCATCTGCAGCAGCCTGTGTGAAGTGTTTACTCTTCACTACAGACGGATCTTAGCCTCCAGCACCCTCCCTCCGGCGCCTGACAGCGCTGCTGTTTTCTTTACCTTCAAAATAAAAGTCATGCGAACATCTGGGTGATGTGATATTCCTGTCGTTACATTTAACAATCTCGTGGCAACTGTTCTGAAATAATTTAAAAACAAAAGTGCAGAAAGAAAATAAATAAATAATAATAATAAAAAAGATATATCTATACAAATAAATAAATAAATAAATATATATATTTATTTGTCATGATTTACCAGAAATAATAAATAATTGGCCGCATACCGCATATTTACTCATTCAGCACCTGCTCCACCCAAGCGTCAAAATCTGCAGTATAATCTTTATTTGTATTTTTTGGTCAGTTGTCTTTCATACACGCCGATTCACTTTTTGCACCAGCAAACCGTGAGATCAAAACCACTAGATGGAGCCAATTCTCCCCAAAACATTACTCTAACCACTAAACCGTCAAACAAAAACATATAAGACGTCTCGAGGATGAGGTTTGTTGATTTTTTTAACATGAATATACACGCACACACTGTCACGTAAAAAAAAAGAAATTATTGATTTATTCAACATATTCAAATAAGCAAAAATTTAACCTTTAATACAGTGCCTACAGATAAAGGTGATAAACAAAGGAGACATTGCTAAAAACAAAACATCAACACAATGTACTTCTGTGGAGAAAATAAGTAAACCCTTGGCCTCAGAAGCTAGTATTGCCCCTTTAGCAGAAAACCCCCTTTTTACATAATTGTCCAGTTCTCAGACATTAATTTGTTGGAGGTTTTCATAGATGAACTGTACTTTTCAAATCCCACATAATATTTCACTGGGGTTCAAATCTGGACTTTGACAAGACCATTCCATACCCCCCACCCACCCCCAGCCCCCATTTCTTCCATTTGAGCCATTGGCTGTTGGTGCACGTGGTACTGCTTAAGATTATGATCCTGTTCAAAGGTCCACCTCTGGTTTAACTTAAACTTTTGGACAGATGGTCCCATTCTTTGACATGAGACAGAAATCATAAGCTGAATTAAGGACTGTAAGCTGCCCAGCCCCTGAGGCAGCAAGCAATACCATAACATTTCCACTACCATGCTTCACATTTGGCATGAGGTTCTTCTCCTGAAAAGTCTGTGCAACCCGTGTACTGTTACTCTACCTAGATCATTACAAAAGGTCTGATTTTTGTCTATTATTTTGCAGACTTTAGTTTAGCTGCATTGTTCTTTTGTGAGAGTAAAGGTTTTTCTTTCAGATCTTAGCATGACAATACCACGCTTCAGGAGCAAAGAGACCAACAGACCCTAAATGTCAGGTTTAAATAAAACCGGTTCCACCTGCAGAAGTCTAATCAGTGACACCTAATCTGGAACACCTGATTCTAACTGAATGGACTTAAATTTAAGGGTGTGCCTACTCTTCCATCAGCTTTTTAAATTTAAATTAGGAATGACTACAGAATATAAATTTTAGGTGTCATCTTTTGGAGTACATCAAATTATCTTTGCCAAAATGTTCAATTGTTCAAACTGTTGCTTGTTTCCATGGGATGTGTACATATATACACATACACACACCATATGAATATGAGAATACAAGTTTCCATTGCTTTTACACACACACGCACACACAAACACAATGAAAACACAGAAAGAGGTAAAAACCCCTTTTGTCTCTTCTAGCCTTGGAAAGCCAGTCCACTGCTGCGCTGGGGGTAAAAACGGTTTCTTTCCTGCTTGAGTCAGTGTTCAATGACATTAGAAGAACTGTGCTCTCAAAGGAAAAAAAACAAAACAAAACTTTTTTTCCTTCCGTTTTTTGGACCCTTTCCTTTTTTAAGAAGAGAACTATACTGACCTGTACATCACTATACAATACTACAGTACACACTGGATAATGTATTTGCTTCTGCTTCAGGCTGTAAAATATTCCTTCAGTATTTAAACATTTTAACCATTCATTTATAAATAACACCTTTATAAAAGCTGATTGGGTTTAATCGGCCGGTCAAAACATCCCCTCAAAATGCACCTCTGTGGGTAGTTTATCACATACTAAAGCAATAGGAAAATTGGTCATCCTCTATATGTTGTGATTGAGCAGAAGTGTACGCAGACTCTGAATAATATTCTATTTACTATACCTCAATCTTCAATTGAAGCGTGCAAACAGAAACTCAACATTCAAAATTTATAGAAATACCAGATACAAGAAAAGCCAGACAAAAATGCATATTCTTGATTTATTGTGTGCAAAAGAGTACTGTTCTTGAATAAATGTCACATATGACAAACTGGATTGCTAGTAGTGGAGGACTTGCCAAAGAATACATTTTAATAAAACTGAATTGAGGTTTTCTCTTTTTTTTCTTCCAGAAAATCTGTGATAATCCCTGCACAGATCACATATAAATATATACTTAACATACTTAAAACATCTCGTTAAAATTATTTACATTACATACCTAAACTTAAAAAAGTACACAATTTAACATCACTGCTAATGTGTTTCCGGACAGACAAGACATACAAATACAAATATCTATCAATGCTACGGGGGTTAGAGTATTTCACTGGTCTGGTCTCATAGAAGGTTTGACAGACAGCCTACGTTTTACTTTCTCTGTCTCGCTCTCGTTACATTTCTGCACTCTGAGCGTTCTGAGTTAATGTCAGAACCTACAAACCCACAGCACTTTAGTAGAAAATCACACACATGGAAAATTTGTAGGTATGCATACAGTTATGAAAAAATGCCTCCATTATCTTATCATTCCCTGATCGTAATTTACAGTGAAATATAAAAAACTACTTGTGACAGTCCCCTAATAACAAACATAACTGCATTCTTTTCCTTTTTTCCATCTCATCTTCTCATCCTCTCTATTACATGGCATATTCTTTTCCCAAAAATCTGCCTACTTGCAAAAAACCTTCTTGTATCTCATTACACACTTACAGAAACTTGCCATAAAGGACTTCAAACACTGGAGATGTGGATCAGATATATTCACACACAAGCCTTTAGCTTGTCAGTAGTACAGTATCTTCTAGAACTTGGTCTCACAATTTTATTCCATCTTCATCGTAAAAACATGGAAAGAAGCATGAACACGTATAATCACGTGCGTGATAATGATTTAACTACCAGCGTTGAGTAATTTCATTCATAGAAAAGCCATATCATGAAATATCACTGGCAATAATGCCTGGTTCTTAAGTGAACTTTTCACCAACAAATAAACACATGCAATATTAGACTAATAACTTTATATATAAAAAGAAAGCAGTTTACCAGCAACTGCATAAACAGAAAAAGTATGAAATAATATTTTTTACATAATGAAAAATGTAAGTTGGAGCTTTAATATGAATAAACATTTACATATGTCCATGGTAAAGGAGCTGCTTACATTACTAAGCATGCTCAGATAGTGAAGCTCAAGCCATTCACTTTTGAGAAGGCCAATTAACAAATGCACAGTATGTCTTGCTCTTTGTGGCAGAGCAGTCGTACAAAGTGCTGCATTATTTATCATCATATTTAAAAGGCACTACAGAGTATGAAAGGAAGTGTCTTATATGGAAAGTGCAATGCCCAGAAAACTTCCTGAAAAGATACTTAATAGGCCTGAAACTGCTATGAACATATATTTATTCATACTGCACCTCCCTAGTAAACTTTATGAAGACTTAAACATGGCTACCCTCACATGTCATGGTCGCGTGCCACTTCCTAAAAAATTCAGAAATAGCCATGACAAAGGGGACAAGAAAACGCTGCGTCTGTCAGACACATCCTTCCTTCCCTTTTTCCAGCCAGCCCAGCGGCATTTTCCGTTTGCATTTTCTTCTTTGCCGTGTGCTGCTGTGGATAGATGGGCAGTAGCAAAACAGAAGAGACAGAGCATGACCTGCATGTTCCAGAGACTTTAAGCACAGTTAGGCACAGAGTTGCCATTGAGTTGATCTGCAGGGACAGTGCAGTTGAGGTTTCGTATGCGTCGATAGACAAAGTAAAAAGGCTGCACCTGGGGTCGACTGTGCAACTCTGCTTTGATCTTTTGTGGATGTGTGTCCGGGGCCAGCTGCTGAGTGGTCTCCTCCGTCAGCAAGAACAGGGCATGGTTTTCCGGGTCAGACACTTTAAACTTTTCAGCACATATCTGACACACCTCGTCTGTGGTTGCGTACGGCCGCACCTGCAGAGTTTTTGCTGTGCAGCCGCTGCCTGCTCCCTGCAGTGCCACTCTTAGGTAGTTCTAGACACAAAATGAGACAAACTACATTAGAGACTGGTTTCCCATAAATATCACAGAGTTGCTGCATTATAAGATGGTACACTGAGTAATACTTTTATAAGTCTTTGTCCATACACAGCTTAGAGAGAAGTGAATCAATCTGTGCTCTAAGCCCAAGGTTACACTACACAATTTTAGCCCAAGAACGGTTGTCTGGATGTGTGACAAGTTCCCCCAGACTAGAGACAAATGACTATTCTTGCTAATCACAACCGCAGCTCAAAGTTCATAAGCAGTTCAAAGATACAGTTTGCCCAATGTGAATGCTCTCCCACAAGGCAAAATATTTTTCTATCATGGCACAAAATAGTAGTGTGAGCAACACATGACAAATGTATACTAAATATATGTATACTAAGAACAACCATGAGCAATAGCCGATAAGAGTGTTAAAGGAACCTCCTGAGGAACAACCAGAACAAAAACAATGACAGTAAGGGCCACTGTGTTCTGTGTGGAAACAGGAAATAGAGGGGAGGCTACTAGAGCTCTGGCAACAGCATAAATAATTGTCTGGCAAAGAAAGAAAAAAATGGAGAAACTTTCCCAATGCAAAACACAAATACAACAGTAAGTTGCTCAGTCTCTATTTGGGTACGGACAGGTAATTCAACAATTGTTTCGCTTATTATCACTAGGTTATTAAATTTGGGAATCAAACATTTGTTCTTTGTTGTTCAATATAGAACATGCACCTCATCTGTGCTTGATCACGTAGTGTGTACACTGCCATGTTGACACAGAAACAGAAATGTAGGGTAGTGTGAGCAGTTCTGGAATTTTGAAAGTCTTTATCGTTTTTTGTCCAAGTTAAATCAGGCTTAAATAAAAATATGGAAAGAATTTAAGACATATTTTATGTGCTGAAAACCTCACCTGGAAGTCATCCACAGATGGCGTGGTGCGCTGGGCTGTACGTCTGCGGTGCCACTGATGGAGTGTGTTACGGGTTTCTGAGCTCAGCACCCGAGCAGCCTGCTCCTCCTGAAAGTTCTTAATGAGAGACATGGCTCCATACGCACTGGTCAAGTAGTATCCACCTACAACCAAAGAAGAGAGGCCGTTTGAGCATCAAACCTTGATGAACTGTTAAACCTTCAGCTCGGCTGTATAGCTCTCTTTCTGAGGCAGCCTCTTGTTTATCAGTCAAATGCGAGTGTAGAGTGGTACCTTCTCCATGCAGCAGTGAGGGGTCTAGTAATTCCATCATGTACTGAATCTCTGTATCCAGTTGTGGCATGTCACACTGTGCCAACACATAAGTCAGCATGGGTAAGAAGTCATCTGCTCCATACATTCTCCCTGTCATCACACAAACATATACAAATGGGTCATAAGATACAATAAGTGTTTGCACTGGATACATACCCTAGTGTTCATATAGAGAATATTCATTACATCTATTTAAATAAAATAAGACATATTAGATAAAATAAGACACATTTAAGATAAAACTCATACAAAAAAGAACACATACTCTACAATCTTACAAATAACAGCTGCTAAATGGCTCTTGCCTGGGAACAGAAAACCTAAAAGCTTTACATTATGTGGAACTTCTTTATACTTGAACTTGAAAGGTTCTTTAGGGAACCAAAAACGATTCAGAAAATTGTTTTCATACCTGAATTGTCTTCCATAATAGTGTAAATGAGCTTGCAGACACGGAGTAGGAAAGACACTTTCTTCTCAGGTGAGTACATTTTGCTCATGTTGTGGAACTTGTGACGGATCTTCTCTATGGCCACGGGGTCAGGAGGTATGGCTCCATCTACACCCATCTCTCCTGGCTGCTTGGTTTTGGCCAGTGCCAGGTTCTCCTTCAGCTGCTGCCAGGCACCACTGCTCACCTGGAAGTCATGCAGGGCTGCTTCCACCACAGGCTTTAGAGGCTTCAGTATACATTTATGCATAGCTTTTTCCAGTACTTGATCTGAGGAAGGAATTAAGAAAATGACAATGATCAGCTAAAGCTATGCAGAGTTGCAGAACAAAATCATTCAGATCAACCCCACGCATATCAAATCGCAGAATTGGTCAGTGGAGTAATCAAATATCATACTTCCTATGCATGCAATGTTCATCAGTCAAATGAATCAAAACGACAGGTTATTTTTCCAAAATATTTCCAATATACCAAAATGTTGATATGAATTCAGGAACTGTATTTAGAAAAGTTACAGACAGGAATGACTGTGACTGGGACTGAGACTAAGATCTCTAATAGTGGTAATATTTCCATTTCCTCTTCACAAAGGGGAATACCTGCCCTTAATATTTCCGTAGATGATTCTCCAAAACACTAGTATTTACAAAACAGCTGCTGTGCAAATCTCAGGCCAAGTATGTACACAAATGGCTTCAATAAACCTTACCTGAATAACCTGGTTCTAAGCTCATGACTAAACTGCAACCTCATGTGTAAAATGGGTGAAGTGTCTGTACTGGTAATAAAAATCACATGGCTTTAGGAGCAGAACTTAATGATTAACTCTGCATTTGAGTGGTTAAGAATGCTGACTGTGAAGCAAAATGTGCTTTCGCCAGCATAAGAATTTGCAAAGGGTAGTGATGTTTTGTTCTTAAATTGCCTGTAATCAGACACATGAGCTCCATTTGCACAGCGCTTCACTCTCGGTCTCTCTCCCCCTCATTTCCTGACTGTGTAAAGAAAAGACTGACATCATCTCTGTGATGTGAATGTAAGCAAAGAACAGCTGGTAAAAAGGAAATGCAGTAAAACAAAAACTACTTTAAAAAACTGTTTTTGCAAATGGAAATAAAAATATAAAAAATGAAAAACGTCATAATTACTGCCAGGAACTGAGGTAGCAAATGGAAAAGTCTGGTAACAAATAAGCAGAAGGTGGCGTGTCTATAGGTTATGGGTATCCTGTAAATCACCAGCTAGATTTCTGGGAAATGTAAAATGACTGCTTAAACTGAAACTCTGAACTACTAAATCTTTGTCAGAAAAATGATCAATAAGACAGAGATAAAGACTACCTGAACCACAAAGGTTTTTCATTTAGCTTGATATAGTAGGATGCTCTCATTAAGATACCTAAAATACAATATTTGAAAATTATGTGACAAATGATGATACTCTGCTACAACATGCTTGGGTGGGGAAATATCTGTTAAATATTGCATCATATGTTTTCCAAAGTAATTCCAGTAATGGGAACCTTACCCAGCCTCAGGAATGTGGTTAGCAGTTTTCCAGAAAGAACATACTGAACTGGTTCTAGATAAGCAGCACACATGGTCTAAAAACATATATTGAAATTATACAGTTTGTCTAAAGATGTAACTAAAATAATGCCTGTATTTCTAAGAAGTAATAGCAGGAAAACAGCAAACCTGTATGACATACATGTGCGTTGACATAAAAAATACATAGATGTTCTCAGAAGACATGGCTGTTACCATTTGTTACCATTTAGAGCAGGGATGGGCAACTCTGGTCCTGGAGGGCCAGTGTCCAGGACAGTTTGGTAGATCCCCTCCTTAAACACACTCAGTAACGCTGGCTATTAAAAGGTGAGTTGAACCAGGTGTGTCTGGTCAGGGAAGTCACTAAACTGTGCCAGACAGGGGCCCTTTAGGACTGGAGTTGTCTACCCTTGTTTTAGACAACAGTCACTATTATCTCCTGCCTTTAGGGGTCTCTGACCAATGATATCAATTATTGTATAATATGATACCAGAGATGTTTACAAGGCTGACCCTAACTTTGACATAATGAAAATATTACAATAACTTCATGCTGTTCTAGAGAATGAACAATGTGTTTATGCACCTCCATGCTGCCTGCCTGCACTGTGAATGCACTCTCTGTTTGCTTTACGCTTACAGAGCAACACAGATCAGGGCTGTAGCTTTGCTCAAGCAATTTATGCGCTGGAATGTTACAGTTACGAGGTCCAAGGATTACAGAGTGGCAAGCTGCAGGGGAGCTTCTCCATATGTATTCAATAATGCTCATTTCCCACAAATACCATGCCATTAACAAGCTCCACAGAGAAGCAAAAGTTAAATATCTGTATGTTTACATATCTTCAGATATTGTAAAACCCATTTCACACAATAGAATAATTTAGACAATAAAAATAATGTGTAAATTATCAATAAGCCATTTCAACTTCAAGCATGGCATTGGTAAGAGGTAAAGAGGAGAAGACAGTGGCTGTGTGGCCTGGAGACAAAAAGGAGCCAGGGTTCACCAGACAAGAACATGGTTCAAAAGAAGCCAACAGTCAAGGCTAGACTCAGCCTGGAAGGCTGTCCTCAACTCATGCAAACATCCTTTTCCACACAACAACCACCCTCCCTCCCACCCAGCCCCACAGTCCAGAGAAGGAAAACAAGCCACAGGCTTATAGAGAACAGAAGTGAATCCACTGAAGCCTCCCACACAGCAAACACACTTCAACACACAGCATGCCATAATAGTGAGATATGGCCACAAACTGCGTCACTCTAACAAACAGACAGACAAAGAGAGCAAAAAAAAAATTTTTGATTGTATTTTTACCTTTTCAGTTCCCTGAAAAAACCTCTAATCCATAACATTGTCTCTAATTCTACTCTCCACTATTAGTTCTGTTTTTTTGGGGAAGTACCAGACACTCAAACAATGATTCCTGAGGCTTTCTGAGAGCAAGAAATATCTACCCCGTTATCAACAAAAATAGGAATTATATAAGCAAGAATGGGTGACTATCTCTTCTAACTTAAAATAGTCCTCAAACGGAAACAGCTTTATCTGAAGTGTCAACAGCTAATTGCTTTTAACTGATAGGCAGTCTTTTCCTATCTTTGTGCAAACCTAAAATGACTTTCTCAGCCACCTTGTTAACCCTGGTGCTTACTCAGGGTTGCTTGTAAAAAGTCAAAAGGCAGTTCTGTGCCGATTGGTAGGGGGGGAAACAAAATAGAACAGCACGCAATGGGGCAAATCAGAAAACAAGTGTCTGTTTTTCCCCCTCTGTCTACATTCTCTTCTTACTTCCACCCACTCACTCACTCACTATTTGGCATCAACAAGCAAGAGGGGCTGCCTCAAAAGCCCAGGCCAGGATTGGAGGAGAACTCAAAGCTCAGGAGTAAGTGGCCCACTTGGCTAGAGGCCAGCACAGGAACATCTGGACTTAAATCCATTCATCAAAGCTTACAACAGACAACTGAGCAGTGTTTATACGCTGAGAGACAGGAGGCCTGGATTATGCAGAGTTCCTGAAGAACCAAAACAAGCTTAATCAAAAACAATTCCTGGATTGTACTAGTTTTCCAAAAGCTCTTAAACAACCTCACTCACACAGGCACAGCTTTCATTACTAGACTACATCAGTGTTCAGAGCACCTGTTTGCACTTGCGTTGATAGTGAAGGGTGATGCAGGTCATACAAAAGAAAACACTAAAGTTATCTGCCTGCACATGTATAAGTTTGCCTTTCAGCACCGCTGAACAACACCTGCCAACACCTGCCATCCAAGAACAACATGAGACTCTAGAGGAATTTAGCTTTAGGAGTACACAAACTTACTGGAAAAGGAGTAATCTGACAACATTCTTATAGACATAAGTATTTCCCAGATGTGGAAGTTTGAAGTTGATGTGGTTATATAAAGTGATTAGTTTTATAATACAATATATTATAAATAAAATTTATAAACTTAACAAAAATGTTATTGGGTTGCTTCTGCCACTTCACTGTCATGGTAGTAGGCTATATCAGGCCATCAGAAGCTACCACTTCACAAATTAAACCAAAGCAACATTTATTATAAAATATTTATCTTTTATTTATTCTCTAGAAACTGATTAGACCAACTGCTTAGATAGAGGGCTTGTTTGCAGTAGTCACATCAAAAAAGAAGTTAGGGAAAGCACACTTAAGGTAATAAGCAGTAAGGTGTGCTATTTTAGGACCTGGGGTAGATAAGCAAGAAATGTCAGATTAGTATAAGCAAAGTTTAAATTAGTGGCAAGACGTTTTGAATGTTTTTCATTTGAGCACTCAATTTACTCCACTTGCATTTTCTTGCACACCTGAATATTCAAAACCCATGCTGATCATCTCAATCAGCTTCTAGAGAATCTGCAATTACAGTTTTGTTCATTTGACATTAATGAGTGTTTATAGAGTCAGGGTTTCACAATGAGTAAGTACGCTTACCAATCTGGTCCTCAGGGATGAGGGACTCTATGGGGGGGTCAAGTTCAGAGCTTTGAAGCAGGTAGGACTTCATTTGAGTCATGAATTGCCTGAGAGTCTGCAGCAGGTCCAGCCCTGAGGTGTGACAACCACGGTTCTCCTGCAGGAAGCTCACATAGTCCTGCACTAGGGAGCCGAAGTATGTGCCTTTGTCCCGCGACTGTTCAGAGATCTTCCGGATAGCCCTTTTCTCAGGGGTCATGAGCGAGTTGAAAACGCCACTGACTTTGCGCAGGTGGCCCTTCAGCGCCCGCTGCAGCACGAAGGCGCCAGGGCTATGCCGCTTCTTGGACTTGATGGGTGGTTCCATGCTGATCTCCTGGTCACTCTCCACGCTCACACCACAGTCTACGTCCTCCTCCTCTTCCTCCTCCTCCTCCTCTAGGCTGCTGTCACCTGCTGTACGACAGGTTCTGGAGGGGCTTGTGCCTGCTGCTGGTAGTGAGAAGCTCTGAGTGAAGTCCAGGGAATCAGAAGAGGTAGAGGAGATGCTTATGTCACTGAGGCGCTCCCGTCCTGCGGGACTGCCACTGCCATCCTCCATTGTTGCGTTCCTCAGGGACAACTTGGCCAGGCTGAGTGACACCGCCTCCTCAATGGTCTGGTCCTCCAATGCCAGGTGGCAGCGGTGGACCTCTGCGTCAGAAAGGTTGGAGAGTCTTTTATTACGAGATGAGGGTGTCGGGATAGGTGAGCTCATCTTTTTGGGGGGTGAAGATGAGGGTGAGAAGGAACTGAAGGAGGAGCTCAAACGTCCCAGCAAGCTGCTTTTCTCCTGGGGGCCTTTAATCCAGCTTACAGCTGTGCTGGGCATGCTGTTCTGCTTGTGTGGGGGTGCTGGCCTGCGCGGGACGTTGCGAGGAGGAGGGGGTCGTGGTGGAGGTGAACGGGATGTGCTCTTTACTCTGCTACTGTGGTCTGTGCCACCAGTGCGTCGAAGAACGGTGTCGCTGCTTTGAGAGCTAGTAGTGTTAATGCCCTGTGGAAAGGGGCTTTTGTCCTCAGGGGCTGTCTGATCTTTGTCAGAGCGGTGTGTCTGTAGGAAGAGAGGGTTAATGAAGCACAGTGCCCCGTTATACAGGCTGCACTCTAGCTGGGATGGGCTGCGAGTATGTAAGATGTGTGGGACCTCGTCTTTGTGGGAGGTCTTCTGTATCCCCTGCTTCACTGTCTGTGTATGGTCTTGAGCGAGTCCACCAACGTCTGATGATAGAGATGTCTGCTTCTTAAGGCACAGCTTGGAATCCCAGAAACCTATGGAACATTGCAAAAGTTAATAAAAAAAAGACAACAACTAAAAAAAATATTTAAGACCCCCCCCAAAAAAAAAAGAAGAAGAAAAAAAAACCTAATTAAAAATGAAGTGCACAAAGTTAGGTAAAGTAAAAAATAATAAAACATCTATGAGGTTCATGCACTTTCAAGCATTGGTTAAGCTAGCAAATCTAAGACAAAGATATTTAAAAACTTAGAGTCACACAATGCATCAAATGAACACACAATGCAGTGGCCCCTTAGAAAACTTCAGAAAGCCTCAAAGGACTGAGGAAGACAACTGAGCAGGAAATCAACAAAAACCAAAGTCAGTAATTAAAAGAAAGAGAAAACAAAACATCAGTCACCAGAGTTTAAAGAATAAGGGCTGTAATTCACACTTACAGGAATCTGGTAAAATTCTTCTTGCCTACATTCTTCTCGGAGTTAAACTCAGTATACCTTAGGCGTGTGTAGTTCAAGCTTCCAACACTATGTACTGTAGTGTGGTCACACTGATTCACATTCACACACATGCTGAATTGTGTGAGTCATGCATACTAATAAGCAAGTGGGAGGAGCAGAGTCGCTGTAACTTTCTGTTCCCTTCTCTCTCAGATATTCATTCTGAAGGCCGCCCCTTCAAATACTTTCCACTCACTCTTTAAGCATAGAATAATACTGAGATCAAGCTTTGTCAACAGCAAACCTACAGCTAAACATACTTAGAAGACATTTTTCAGAAGAGTACATACTTATACCAAGTCACTGAAAGCTGCGACACCATGATAAAGGGCACTATGTCTTTTATTAATGCCAATAGTTTATTTTCCAGGAATAACGCAATGGGATCAACAGGCTTGGTCATGTCAGTTCCTTGAAAGGGACATGAATACCTGAGAAAGTTGTGTGGGTGTTTTACACAACTGAATATGCAATAAACTGTGTTTCTTTCATTTTCTCGCCTACTCATTCTTTGTTGAGGGAATAAACAGAATTAAAATAATACAAACCCCATTTCTAGAAATGTTGGGATATTTTCCAAAATGCAATAAAAACAAAAAGGCAATCTTAAATTGAAAAATGTTCCTTTTGAACTGACCAACAATTCTCCCACAAATTTGGAACAGAGGGGGGGGGAACCATGACCCATGCTTGCTTGCAAAGACAGAGACTTTGATGGATGCTACTTTTATATCCAGTCATGATTCCTCACCTGCTACCAATTAGCCTGCTTGATGTGGAGTCTTCAAAACTTTCTTTCAAAACCTTCAAAAATTTTGCTGTGTTGTAGCCACCAAATTCTACATTTGTATACATTAACGTAATACAAGTTGGTCAGTAAAACTGTTGCAAGTCTTGTCTTTGTACTTTGTCAGTTAAATAAAAGTTTGTGTGAATTAACATATCACAGATTTGTGTTTTTATTGCATCTTGGAAAAATATCCCAACTTTTCTGGAAATGGGTTTTGTATAAAGGAATAAAGCATCTCTCTGAGTTGCGATAGTAATCCTCTATGTCTGTTCTTACTCCTTAGGTCCAATTATCTTTCTCTTCTCAGCTTTTCTCTCTGTGTCCTTGGTTCACCCTGGTTTGTCCCGATCAGAACAGTCAGCCAGATTGAAATATGAGCACCAGGGCCCAATGGCTGAAATTCATCCCAACCCCTAGGTGGGGTTCATTTTGGAAGTGCTGCTGGTGTGGAATTTCCATTCCCTGCCCTGCTGTTAGCTGTGCTCTGTTGGTCCAAATTCTGCAGGCCTCCATTACATGACAGATGTGCAATGCATCACTAAAGACTTTATTGAAAACCCCTTCAGGGTGTCCCCTTTGTTTTGGGGTGATATGAGGTTGGTTGTTTGGGATGTGGGAATTGGGGCAGTTAGAACACGTCTATTAATTTATGCTGTTTAAAAAAAACAAGGACACAATTTAATAGAACAGAAAAAATTAATCTTAAAAAAAAGAAAAATACTTAATCCAACTATAAATTAACAGAATTTTTTCACCGCTACGATGTTAGAAGTCAGCAACAATTATTCAAAATCCACTTTCATGAATAAAAAAATGGCTGTACTGAAGTATTCCATTTATTACTAGAATATATTAAGGCTGGGGGAAGAATTATTATACATTTATTTAACAAAACATTCATTGCAGTAGACAATGAACAATGACATTAAGCCTTTCAATTAATTACATAAATGAAAGGGTGGGGATGGAATAATAATATAATTTCTAATTTATAAGAATTAATTTGCAATAAAAGAAGGTCTTATATTTATTTTCCCTTTTGCTAGTGCTGAATGGGTCCAAAATTTTCCTCCTCACTTTTAAACTGTTAAGGTTTAGGATACACAGATAAACAAGTACAACATGAAGTGAAATATAATCTATGGATTTTACCCATCTGAGGCAGTGAGCACACACACCCAGAGGGTAGCCAACCTCATAACAGACAGGGAGCAGATGGGGGGTTAGGTACCTTGCTCAAGGGGACTTCAGCCTTTTGGCTGGTTCTGGGAACTGAACCAGCAACCTTCAGTCACAAACTCACTTAGTAGTGTTTCTGACCACCTCACATATCCTTATCCTATTTCATATGGCACAAGTTTCACATCTAAAAAAAAAGACAACTATACCCTCTCGTCCCAAGAGAAGTATGGCCATTTTAACTGGTAAAATCAGAAGTGCTGAATCAGTCAACACATAAACCTCACACACGTCAAGTACAGTGTTATATTACACACCACCGCTACGTATTAGTCTCATTCTGTCAATAGCCCAGAGCCACTGTCTGAGACACATTCCTTTGATCATCAGAATGTCTCACCCATATGAGCGATGCATTTGATGCTTATTGTCAACAGACATGAGCATCTGGACAAGTGACGTGTGATATACAAACACAGTACCAATGTCTCAGCTCATACTTTCTCCATATGGCTCTGCCTTCAAAACAAGCAATCTAGCCAACACACTTGGATAAGTTTAGAAGCCACAATACAGGAAGGAGGTTGCTCAATTAAGATAATTGGTGTCAGCATACATGTACAGTAGTCATAACATTTTAAAAGGCAGCCAGCAGGGTCTAAGATTTATCTATAGAAGCATCCCATGTTCTTAAAGAAATATTCAAACCTTATTTCATGGAAGTCAATGATCATGAATGATCGTTTCAATGTGTCTACTAGTACTAGGTAAAAGAACAGATAACCTTTTGATTTAGAAACCATAGGGCAATAGTTGAAATTCATCAGTAAACATGTATGTGAAACTAATTCTGTGTACATTCTGTGTAAAAAGTCTGTGACTTTTTAAAAAAAATCAAAGATAAAAATCAAAGACTGTAAAATAAGCTGTATAATCAGAGATAGGACTATGTTTCCAGATGAAAGGTTCCTGCAAGATCCCTCTTGTTTGTGGGATTATCTCGAAGTTAAGTTATCTCTAAGTCTAAACACTATTTCACTCATCTGTCTAATAACTTAGAACATGTTCACATGAATTACAACACCCCTTTTCTTAAAAGTATATAACTCAAACAAAAGAGTTTATCTGCTAAAACAGATCCCTATTCTTGTCATCATACAATTTTTATTATGTCTTTGAGGTAATACACATTAAAACACTACTGCTGCCTCCTTGAAATGCAAATGCAGGAAACGAAAAACACTGCTTTGAAATGGATGAACCCCACTAACCACCAGTATTACCTAATCACAGGAATCATTAATAATTACACTCCCAAAACTGACATATTCCTGCCCACGTTGTAGCCCAGGAAATATTTAGGTGGACCAGCACAGCTGCAAAGTTCTGCCGGTATTGTGAAGAAGGAAACACATAAAGGCAGGAATAATTTATTATTCCAGGCTGTGAATGGGATGTCTGCACTATTCATACTATTCCCAAATAAGCATAGCAGTGCCGAACTTTACAGCCAATTAGAAGAGAACTTATTAAAATATTAACGAAAGTGAACGTGACTCGTCATTGTGAACACACTCAATCACACAGAAAGTGTAGCACAATGAATTGTGACACACGTGCACACATGGAGCAGTGGGCAGCTATCAACAACACCAAGGGAGCAGTGTATCATGCTCAAGGGTACCTCAGTGGTACCCGGGCAGGGACTTGAACCTGCAATCTTCTGTTTGCAAAGGGCAAGGTCCCAATCACTAGGCCACCCCTGCCCACAATGAGCCGATTAGGGTAAAACGGTTTAATTCTAGGGCAAAATAACAGGGGTGTCCTGTTACAGAACAAAATGGGCACTTTTCTACACATCCAAGATCACTAATACAAGTAACTTACAAAAAGTCTAAAGTCTAAAACAGTCTGAAAACTGAATTTAACAAGATGCTTTTGGCTATAAAATATGCAATTGCAATTCCTTGAAAATGGACAACAACAGCTTGTGACAATGTAGTTAGGGTTCAGAATGTGTTGTGTTACATACTTAAAATGATCATGCAACAGATATTGTACAAAGCACTATTCTCATCTTTTTTTGCTAAATGAAGCCTGCTGTGGACTGCTATCTATCTGCTATTACCCTTCATTTTTTTTTAAGTTTCCAGCAGTGCAGCAGGTGTGGGGTTTGAGGTCACAACAATGAGGTTTTGTAACATGGAACTGTCAGAAAAAAAGGTCAGCATTATAAAGAATAGAATAGAAGAATATACTGAAGATCACAATTGAAGGTGAATCACACTGGTTGGTAGCCATTAAGAGCTCTGCAAGTTACAGGTGACTCATTCTCTTCAAGACATGAAACCTGTTTTAACCACATATGACTCAATGACAAAACCTCTATTGCTCCCAAGCCACACATTCAAATGCAGGGTAAGAACACCCCCAAATAATTCCTGAGGCTTATCCATTAAGGCAACTTGTAAATTAGCTCCTTTGTAGTCGACATTGCTACGCAGTCGTAATAAGAGAACCATCATATTTTGCATGGATCACTGGCCTGCGCAGGATGGCAGCATCAGTGTTGCTTGAACAATAAGCATGCAGTTAAGCAATATAGACCACTTACTTAATCCTAACTTGGCAACTTCTTCTAGATCGGAGAGAGTCTTTGCAGAAGAGATCGGTTCAGGAAGCTTTAATTTAAAAGGAAGAACATCCCTAGAAAGAAAATGCAGAGTCAGTATGGACTAAGAGCATTAAAGCACTAAATCAATAGCACCAAGAGCCTAAGCACTAAGGTTTCATATCTACAAAACACTCTAAAGGAAGAGAAATGGAGAGAGAAAAACCAGGCAGAGAGTGTGTCTAGTGCTCCAGCTGTAAATTTCAGCATGTGGGTGAGGCAGGCAGACAGAGGGTTGTGTTTATCCACATACTCCATTACGTGGCACTGACAAAGACGCAGTCTTGGCAAGAGTGAGGAGACCATGCAAATCTGGCTGCAGCACAAGCGGGTAAAAAGGAGCCTTCATAGCACACTGAACTTACAATAAAAGCCAACAAGAATAGCACAGCATCAAATAGGCAGGCATTTTCTCTGCTCTTTGTTTTCAGTGGCAGTGGAGCCATGTTTCCAGTTATACACTCTCTACTCTTCTCCTGTTTTTAATTGTTTTCTGATTTGTAGTTTTGTATGGTTGGAGCAATCAATGAATAGTTTTAATCTAACAATCACTCTCTCTGTTCTTAGCAAACAGGCTTGGGCATTATTGCATAATATCTTACCATAACTAAGAAATGATATCTTGCTGCATAATTCTGGTATTTTGGTTCTTCTAGAACACTGAACAATAGAAGATTTAGGTCTGTTATAAAGTTATAAGACCTGCATGACAAGCAGTTTTTCCCCATAAAGGACAGCACATTATGCCAGTGTCTTATTTCATAAATTTATTTTTTACCAATTGCTTAGTTTTCATTTCTGTTCTGCAAATTTCTTATTTTAGCAAGTTTTTAAATGCAAAAACTAATCAAAGTCAAGTCAAAGTGAAATCTACTGCCTCTATTGTTTTGTTGCATTTCCCAATTCCAACATATTGCTAAAAAAAATAACATTTTTTACATTGTGATTCAATAAAATAGTGTGTCTTCAAGCATCATGATGTTATATTTTTGATCAATTGCCCAACTTTATTACCCATTAATGATAGGTCTCTTATTAGAAAAACCCAATCATAGAGAAAACAAACTAACAGGCCACAAGATAACGGAGCATAGTAACTAATAAGTAATATATGCATTAGCCACCTGCAAACGTTTTATCTAAGACTTCATTTTTAACACTGTTCCATTTACTATCCTCTTATTCTTCATGCAACGCTCACCCAGGCTGTTCTGTTATTTACTGTAAGAGATTCTCATACCTGCTTATGCAGCAGAAGGCCACAAGACGAAAAAGATCCGCAAAGCTGATTCCTGAGCCCTCCAGGGAAAAGGCTGAAACACATTTTAACAAAGTTTAAACAACACATGCAGTACTAACTCAGAAAAACTGGAATCATTTGTACATTTCCTGGACAGTGGAAGTCCACGTATTCAAAGTCAGATGTATACATGCAGACTTCCCCTGAAGGAAGGTCCCTCCCACTGTTAGAGGGTCTATGACCCAAATAAAGAGGAAGAAAGAGAGAGAGAGAAAGAGAGAGAGAGAGGAAAGAAGAGAGAGAGAGAGAGGAAGAGAGAGAGAGAGGGAGAGAGAGAGAGAGAAAGAGAGAGAGAGAGAGAAAGAGAGAGAGAGAGAGAGGAAGAGAGAGAGAGAGAGGGAGAGAGAGAGAGAGAGGGAGAGAGAGAGAGAGAGAGAGAGAGAGAGAGAGAATGGGTTAATGGGAAACAGATGCATTTGGAAATTCCATTACTACCAACAACCATCTCTGCCATTTTCGAAGAAAATATAGTTCTCAGTTATAATTTTAAGCAGCATGCGCATGTGCTTTCATGAAGTGCTGAATGCCCTAGCTGCTGATATACAAAACTGTCAGGAAATGGAAAAACTTCTTTTCTACTAAATATCAGGTTATATATATATAATAAAACATCCACAATTCATTTTGATGTGTTTTCTTCTATCACCACAGGTGCCAACGTAGTTAATATAGCATACAGAGGCTTTGACTTACAATAAAAAAAGCCCAAGTAAACAAGAACACAGATGAGGTTGCAGTATCACAGAAACTCTGCAGAGTCCAAGGACACAGGCCTATGCAGCCAAATTTAGCTTCCTCAATGAGTCATTTAAGCTCTTGTTGCATTTGAACAAAGACATTGGCTTAGTACAAATCAAAAGTTCAGGTAACAGACTGGCAAAACCGGACCAGTTCAAACACACTAAAAAAGTGCCAATGAGACGGAAGCAAAAAGAGATATCTATAGCACTTTGGTTTTGGGTAGCACTTACTGTATTGGCTCTCTTTGACTGGGAAGTCCCTCATGGTCACCGGGGCACTGTCGCTGTCCATACGTAGGGAAATGACCTTCTTCTGTAGCTTAGATGATCTCCTCACCAGGAAGGTCTACATATTACACATGAAAAGGTGGGAATAACAAAAACATACCATGAATTAAACTACATTCTGTAGAAGTATTTTACTGGTACAGTGACACTGAAGTTATCCTAAGCAGCGCAACAGCACAGATGACGCAATGAAAACAGGTCGACATCAGCAGTTTAGAAATAACTTGTTTTATACAAGCTATTTTAAACCCAAATCAAGGGTCAATGACGACAACAGGCAAATACTGTTATTCAGTATGCAGTTGTTGTGCAGAACATAGCTTCCTCACCCCTGGTGG
This sequence comes from Arnoldichthys spilopterus, assembly GCA_037974385.1. Lineage (NCBI taxonomy): Eukaryota > Metazoa > Chordata > Actinopteri > Characiformes > Lepidarchidae > Arnoldichthys > Arnoldichthys spilopterus. The sequence goes on from JBBPDA010000145.1 coordinate 21,081,009, forward strand.
CTGCGACTGCAAAATGCATTCAGTGTCTTCATCACTTAGTGACAGCAGCAGCCATACAGGATGCGTGTGCGTCAATCTATCCAGCACACTCATGCGCCGGCGCAGAGAGTCATAGCCGGAGTCACGGACCCCTACAGCACCAGTGCAGACAGACGACTGTAGAAAAAGGCCGCTCACTTCACCCTCAAGCCTACAGAGGGAGGGAGGAAAACATATATTTAGTATAAAAGAGATGCAGCATCTTTTTATGTCAGTCTCTTAGGGCTTAACAATTTTCAAGGGCAAATGAATTAAAATGTGTGTTGGATAATGAAGGCCTTGATTAACCAAAATACCAACAGAATACTTGTTGAGATCAACTTGAGAACACTTTAATTAATGGATGAACGGAGCTAAGTGTGCCAACCCAGGAGCAACTATGATATGTGGAGTAGAGCAATACCACATAACCAATATTGGTCTATGAATCAAAAAAATACATAAGTCAATAAACAAGCAAACAAACTGGGCACTTTAATCTTTAACTTCTATTTTATATGTAATTGTAGAAGCTCTTATCATTAGGACTTATGCACTATAACATTTTAAATATGCCAAGAGTCCATACAATACAGGAAGAGGGATTAGCCCCACCTACTGGACAAGAGAAGGCATTACTTCACTGACAAAAAAGGAATTCTTTTAACTACATGGCTTTGTCATGGGCTGCATGGCATAAAGGACAAACAATAGACATAAAAAGACTACACTCATTACAGATGTCCAACATTCCCAAACACAACCTAGAGATGAAGATACGGATACAGACAGTGAATTTTATTACCTTTACATGTATTAAATTTATATTATTTAATTGGCAAAACAGTGTCAGTGAACTTTCATACCCCAAATATGTTGTAATTTGTTTTGATACTTGAAATATGTTAGAATGGTATGTAAGAATGCACAACCTCAATGGAAATCAAGAGAATAGAGCCCATTGCTTCTGGTAAACATCATGTAAATACATAGCATGCTAAGAGGACACAGTAAGAGGGAAAAAAAGAAAAAAGAAAGAACTCACCCTTGTAGGAGCTTTGTGTCAGGGTCTCTGGCTGTTTGAACCATTTCCTGCTTCAGCTCTGAGATCTCAGTGGAGAACGTGTCTATCAGCTACACAGAGAAACACAGACACATAGTGTAAGAGTTTTAGCATGTTACAGATGAGGAGTTGTGCGTGCGTATGTGTTCTTACAGAATCATTTATGCAGATTAAGCATTAGTCACTACCCTTCTAAACCCCATTGAGGAGCTGCTTCCCTTTTATGCATAGTGACTGCCGGACTTGCAGAAACAAAACCAAAGGAACATTTAAAGCATTCCGAGGTATCTAAAAAGCCTTAATGGTCATACGTATGAACTGCCCTGGAGTTTTGATTGGTAATACTAACCATTACACACAGACACGCACACAGACACACAAAACAGATAGGTAGGGTTTATGATGAAACCTTTGAGATAATATGAATCATATGAGGTCATATGAAGTGACAAAAAATACATAAGGAGAACAGATATGTCCTCCACACACTCAAAAACCACACACAAACATACTCCATTCTCCAAAAAACAACACAGCCTGCTGGTGAAACCCAGCAGTTAATAAACTTTAAGCTGGAGACAAAACCATTATACTCCATAGTACATTACACTTAACAAAACCTGTGTTTTTTACATTTGGAGGTGATCCCCACTTAAATTACACCACTCATATCCACACATATAGCAACCTTACTGCTAGGTACTACTCACCTGGACAGTCTATAGGATGGGCCATTATTAATATAAATAGAAAAAAAATTTTCCTGAATAAAAAGGGAGACTGAGAGAATGAAAAAAATTGTAAATTTGTTAATTTCCACATGACTTTCTGCGCTAGCTTGGTGTTACGTGGGTAGTGGTGGCCTAGTGGTTAGGACACTGCCTTTGTGACCTGAAGGTCGCAGGTTCGAGTCCCAGCCTGGGCACTACTGAGGTAC
>JBBPDA010000145.1:21084458-21101506 GCA_037974385.1 Arnoldichthys spilopterus
TGTGATGGGTTAAATGCAGAGGTCACATTTCGTTGTGGTGCTTAAGTGTGTTCACAATGACAGTCACTTTCACTTCACTTCACTTGAAAGAACCTAATGTCACTAATGCTTTGCTGATTACCAGCAGAGGGCAGTGCTTCTGCACTTTCCCCAGTGTTGAGCTCTTCAAAAACGGATAAAGATACAGAAGTTTCATTACATAAAACAAAAGCACGACTTCCAAACTTCTGTGGAAAACTAGGAACTCTTGCTCTTGCATTTCAATTTTCCTGAGCTAGAAGTCTTCAGTTATGCTAAACCTGACTCAGGCCTAGTCAGCAAACCACAATTACACCCCAGTCAGTCGCAGTCTCTCAGTCTTTCTCTCTCACAGTCCTTCTATCGTCCCATCTCGCACTCACAAAATGCAGTTCACAGTCAAGAAAAGCACTCTCAACTCAATGCATGACAAAACACTATCTATATAAGGTATTCAGTTGAAAAAAAGAAGGAAAATCATCCAGATGAAAGGTCAGTTATTAGTATTATTCAGCATAAACTATTCCATTTATTCCACATCAAAGACCATCTACATCCTTGAAAGGGGCAAACAAGAAATTAGCACAAAATTCATAATAACCTAACATTATTGCAAAAGACTGCTCCAGGGCAACACATACCAGACCTTGTGTGTACTTGTCACAGTTAAGCCAAATTAGCATGTATGGCTGCTGAACTCTTCCTTCGTCTCCATATTCTAATGGTGTAAGGGAAAGACAACAGAGGTATTGCAACAGAGTTACTTGCAATGTGTAGATTTCCTGAATATCAGCTAGATCAAAGAATACTGTGTAATCCATGACTAAAGTACAATGGAAGTTAAGAAGTAAAGGCTATTATTTCTTAAGAAAGTCAAAGTCATATGTCTAAATGAAGACTGATTTTATGTGAATAGATCTTATTCCACCAGGCTAAAGAGAACAGTACAGGCAATCGTTTACATGTAATAAAACGAATACACTGCAGAAAGAGAAAGAGACAGAGACACAGAGAGAGAAAATAAAGAAATGAAAATTTAATGAATAAAACATTAATGTTAAAACTTTACTGATGAATTCTCTTGTGCACAGAACTTGCTTAAGCATTTCCACTTTGAAACCTTGACAAGGAAGAAAAAGAAAGAGAAAGAGTACTTTTGCCTGTACTGCTTTATAAGGAAAGTCTGATGCCTGTGAGGTTGGCTGGTTGGTAACTGGCACTGCAGCCTTCTCAAAAGGTCAGAGCACTCTTCCAGACACTACTTGGTAGCTCACTCTAATGAGCTTGATGGTTAAGTCATTGGTGTGGACATTTAAAAAAAAAAAAAAAAAACAGCCCAGACACTAGGAAACTAAGTATTTCTGCTCAGTGCTAGCTGAGCCAACTGCAGCCAGACATACAACTAACACTGAGCAGACACATGAGGAAGTTATAGGGGAAGGGGAAAAAACACCTTTAAAGGTATTACAATAAAGGTGCCCAAAAAGAGTACTTTGGCAAGACATGCGAGCGTGAAGAACCTTGTTTAAATTGAAATAAAAGACCCTCTATGAATTGTGAGGTTCTAAAAAGGTTTTTTTTTGTTAAACCGTACATTCAAGTCAAGATCCATATGTGAACTTTTATTTTTAAGTGGATGTAATGGTGAAAATCTTCCAAAAGAGAATTTCACTCTGCACCAAATGCTCCAACATTCACTCGGAGCTAAAAGCAGAGCTAACTTCACATCAGGAAACAGGTGGAAATAAAAGCTGCTGTTCATTCAAGCTCATAATCCTAGCAGTAATCCACAGTAATCGCAGAAAAATCTGCAAGTGTACAGGGTTGATTTATTCAAGACTTTGGCAGCAACAAAACATTTAACTGAAGTAAAGCCAGCTACTTAAGCCTGTGAGCAAAACGACCTCTTCCATCATAAATTACAGATTACATCACGGGTTTGATACAGAATAGTATGCATTAGCAACTGCAGTAAACTGCCTTGGAATATAAATGATACACAGAGAGGATCTTCATGAAGACTGCATAGATCAGACCTCAATTGTTATTAAACTAAATAAAAAACAACTGTGTCAAAGGTCTGGGAAATGAATATCAGAGTTATCTGTGGATGGAACAGCAGCATTCCAGAGGTTCTCAGAAGGAAGTGTTTCTTTCCAGGCCTTAAAATAGCACATTATCTGTAAACGTACCTTGCATGTCAAGTGGAAGCTTTTGTTTTGATCACAGTTCATCAGAGGGAAAGCTATTAATCATGATGTAACCTGTAGAGTTTAAATGAAGTCTGCTGCAGACAGCTCCCCAGAACAAATGATTATGCAATTCTCCAAAGCTCATTATAGATCAAAGCTCAAAGGCACACATATTTACATATACCGTTGAACATTCTGTAAAGCTTCTACTGCTCAGTGTCTGAGTATTGCCATTGGCTTAAGTCCAAGCGAAGAAAGACAGAAATAACAAAAGAAAATGGAGATTCCTTCTCATAAGAAAGCAGTCGGTCAGAACCAGATTTTTTTGGCACAGTCTATAAACTGATCTACCTGTTATTAGCTTCACTTTATCAAAACTAAAGATTTACAAATATAATACTCAACAACTTAACTCATCCAATAACATTTCATTAGAAAAAAAAATAGAGACTATTAATCATACAGCAATCTGTCATTATACTCCAAAATGTAAACAAGGTATGTTAAAATATAGTTACACAATATATTTTTGTATGGGAAGCCACTGCAAATCACACAGCAAGACATGCTGAGAGACAGATAGACATACAGACAGAAATGTCTTCAGTGACACTTAGTGTGTACCTTAAAGAAGCTGCCACTGCGGTCCATTTGGCAGGGCTGCACCAGTGCATCAGTGGCCATCTTGGTTTCTCGGCTGCTTTGCTGTATGTGGCTAGTGGTGCCAGAGCTCTGCAGGAAAATAAAAAACATACAGGACGAGTCAGAGAACTGAAGATCAGATACAGCTCCAGGAGGAGTCTGCCACTGCCTGCAATGCTCTAGAACACCTTCCATAAGCTTGCTATACTTACCTGTCATTTCCTGCTGTATGGAATGTATGCTGAAACCAAACTCTGCCTGAGGACTTGTTTTATCATCAGGCATCATGAATCATCTCCCACCGGCAGTTTGTGTTCATCAGCATACATAAGGGAGATTAGGAGCAGCGAAGCAAACCAAGATGCCATCTTACTTTGTGCTCTTGCTCAGTTTTATTGGTAATGCAGATGGGAAATACTAGTGGCCCTTTGACAGAGTACTATCACTGCACTTGAGCCAAAATATGATCATTTATAAGGTTTGATATATTTTAGGTGTTGAAATTATTTAAACCTCTTTAAAACGTATCGATTTAGTTCGTGTAAACCACAGAACAGTTTTTGTATTGTTACACATGAACATAACTGGACGTTTAAACAAAGCTAATGATACAGTATATTACCCTTGTCATAACTAACATAGACAAGATTGTGTTAGAGCCACAGCTCTTACGATCTGAACATTGAACATCATCACCAACCCTGCTCCTGAAGCACTACCTCTCTGTAAACTTTGGCTCCAACACTAAACGATCCTACCTTATCCATATAATTACAGCTTTTAGAAACACTTTGTTAGCTTCATCGGGTATGTGAGATATGGGTTGGAGGTGAAACCTGCAGGAAGGTAGATCTCCGGGAGGAAGGTTGATGAACATAAAATGTGGCTTTATTGCACATTTTATACTTTAGTTTTTTCATGACAAAAAGAATAAATATCTTATAAATTTAAAATCAAAGTACTTCAAGGAACAACCATATCTCCCACCTCCACTTTGAGGTCCCCTTTGTTCTTAAAGAATGGGACTCGCCCAGCCCCTTAATATGATCTCCATCAGCTGGAGAGAGAGCCAGTTCTGACCCATTTCCAGATGCTTCAAATCCTGACACCCAGAAGACTTATCCACAACAGCTGTATGAGAACTGCACAACCTTGTGCCTTTCTCTGCTCCAGAACCAGCCAGACCACTGCTCACAAACTCAGAATGGCAGTGTACAGAAATTGTATTTTTGTGCTAAGAAGCTAGCACTACTGTTGGCTGCTGTCAGGGTATGTTGAAATATGGGGTGTTTGTGGGTGTGGTATGGTGTTTGGCCACCCACACTGGATGAGGGGTTCATTGTGGGGTTCTCTTTGATGTGACCACTAGAAGCTTTAAATAGGCCAAGATATTCTTCAGAAAGAAGAAAAATAATTTTTATGCCACACATCTCCTCCTAAATTTCTGCCCAAATCTTCCTCTCCAAATGCTCACACCTCTTTCTTCTCACAGAAAATCATCCAGTATGACTCAATCAAAGCTGCACTGCTACTTGACTTCCTATCTGCTCTACAAAAGCCAGCAAAACAAAGGTGAACTTTTCAGTGTTTTTGTGCATGTCTCAGGAAATTACTGTGGAGTAGAGGAGGGGACAAAGAGGTCTGACTGCGCTGGGGATGTTTTTCCTGAAAAGCAGTGACCTTCTGCTGGCAGATACAGATTGTGCTTGACATGTTAATCTAGGTCATGCTATCCAGGGCCTCACCCCATGTTTCTGGTACATTAAGGAATCGCTAACCCTTCTTTACTCCTACAGCCATGTTTCCTAAACCTGGCCCTGAAGGTCTACTACCCTGCACAGCGTTTTGCCTGTTTAAACACACATAGACATCAGCTCAGTAAGGGGTGGTTAATGAGCTAATTTGTTGGATCAGGTGTGAAAGCACGGAAAATCCTAAAATGTGCAGGGCATGGAGCCTCTAAGAGCAGAACTGTAGCATACTGTGCTACAGAATGCAGTCACACTCTGACTGACTGTTTATGTTATGGGTGAAATAACTTTTCAGTGAATGGCTTTTAAAAAGTACGTCTTTTGTAAATAAGGTAAGAGAATATGCTGAACCTTTTTAAATGGAATTCACAGAAACAATTTACTTTGTATGGCGCAACAGAGAAAAGCTGTAGTTTATTTAGTGCCAAATCCACTTTCTTCTTTTCTCTGACAGAGGATTTTTATGCAATACCAGGACACAAGTTTACATATTAAAAATGCAGGCTAATGTAGCATTTGGGATGTTGCCCAAAGATTCTTATTGTTGCAGCATGGTGTAGGCAAGGAATCTAACACTAACCAGTTACCAAAAAAGAGATTATTTGGCATAAATAAAACCTTTAGCCTTAGGTAAAAAAAATCATTCCAAAAGGCTAATTTTGTTGGCTCTGACATGGCAGGCTTGCATAGCTTTTATCTGGTTTTACTACAAAGTCAGGATATTTTTCAGTGATTCAGTTCAGGGTTAGAGTTAGGGCCAGTTTTAGGAATAGAGAATATGAAGGCAAATTCAATAACTGTTCAGCTGAATACAAGAGAAATATCTATAAAGCATCTAAATGTGCTATACAAAGGAAGGGTTTGGCAATTATGTAAATAAACACACACACAGACACACACACAGACACACACACAGACACACACACAGACACACACACCCCTCTGTGTTGGATAAACAGGAAGGCCATTGCAATTGCCAGGCAGAATAAACACAGAGAAAGCCATTAACTGGGAGTGTCATTAACTGGCCTTTTGGGGCCAGACACAAAAGGAGACAGATATTTTTTTTCCAAATCTCTTCTTTAACCAAAACTTTGACATTTCTCCAAATACACACATTCCTTCTGAATTCAGTGTGTAATAAAAATAATCATACTCAGAATGTCTGAGTACTTCAGGGTATACCAGAGTAAACATAAGTGCTAAAAGATTTGTCATCCCTGTGATGCCCTGGACTGCAGTACACTACTCTGGTGTACCATGGTCCAAGGCTCTCCCTGAAGGCCGCATGCAACACTCTGAAGAGTATGTGTGTCCGTGTGTGTGTGTAACTCTGTTCAGACCCATACAAAGACACTTCTGAGCTGCGAATCACAGAGCGCCTCTGTGTTTAGAAACACTCTAACACACACTCTCTGTCACACACACACACAAACACACACACGCGTAATCACACACACACCAGGTGCAGAGGAACCACCGAGAGCCATCACTTCAAGTCTCTGACTGGAAACACTGACCAGGCATGAGAGGTGATTGAAAAAGCAGACAATTAGCTAGAGGACCAATTTTAAATGAACACTAAATTGTGACAGTGTGTGACAGCTGTCATGTTTAGATTATGTATATGAAAACTGAAATACAAAGTTTTCTTCCAAAAGCACCAATAAAGCAACAGACATTAGCATGAACATTTTTTGACTGATGATAACAATATTAAAGTGTATTTCACTAATGCATCTCTCCTTTATTCAGCTTCAACTGATGTTTTTAAGTATGTGCAAATGCAAAAAAAAAAAGCAAAACATGGGGACAAAATGAAATAATACATAAAAATGTTACGCTTAATTTAGATATTCCTTGAAAGACAAATCTGCTGATTTTTATTTGAGGCCTGAAGCTCAAAACATGGGGGCAAAATGAACACATGAAACATTTCAAGTGTATTTGAAACTACCAAATAAAATTCTTAAATGCCTATCTAAATACCATGAAACAAAAAGGGAAGGATCAAAAGTTAGAGGAGAGTTGCTATTTAACCCAATAAATAAAGAATATTGATGCTACATCAGTATTCAAATACAGCATGACTGCACTCACCTGACTCAATGGTGATGGTGACTCAAAATAGCCTAAATGCATAGGTTTTAAACTGCTCACGTCAGCATTGGCTTTAAGTGTTGAGGACCCCGCCCGCTCCTCTGGGCGACATAACTCGGAAGGGAAGCCTGTTATCTAGACAGTCTAGATTTAAGGTGTACACTCATTGTTCACCTGTGGGATCCCCAAAAAAAGAACTCCTGTTCCCTAAACCTGCTGACTCATGATTAGGGTTGCAACAATGTGAGAATTTCACAGTTTGATAACTCAGGAAATATCACAGTTTCACTGTACTGTGGTATATGGCACATCACAATCATTATTACTAATAAGGATCAGTTACAATGACCTCTAAAGGTATAGAAAAAGGGTTTGGGGCTTCACAAATACCTAAAGCATTAAAGGTAAAACAACTCATATGCGATTATATATATTATACTATTATTAAATACTGTTAGATTATTTTACTGTTAGCAGTTACTTCCCAGTAAATGTATTATTGTTCTATGTGCTGTCAACCCAAAAATTTGGTCTGACCTGCAGCCTAAATGGGGCATGTGCAATTGCTGTTGTTGTTGTTTGTGCACTCATGTGTATACTTATTTCTGCCCTCTTTTTTGAAGAAAGACGTGAATGTTTTGTCTGTGAATGAATGTGATTTTTTTTCTCTTGCCAGAGCTATAAAAGCCCGGTCTCAATATCTTGGATCCACAGATCCCATCTCACACCCCTGGAGTTTCCTCGGACACTCCCATTGGTTGATGCAGTACATAAATGTAACAAACATTTGTGTTGTTTCAAACATGCTGGAAAATATCATCAGGGCTGTGGAGTTAATGGATAAAACATGTCTCTGAACCGCTCACACTAACACAACTGGTTGTTACACATGTCCAGAGCTATACTTGTTTGTTTGTTACCGGCACAGCATTAGGGCTGTGGTTTCAATATTTATCAGTAAAACATGCATGGGTCACCAATGACCCCAAGTATGAGTGAATGGTGAAAATGGTGGCCACTTTTTGTGTCTTTTGCCACAGCAACCTAACAGAATCATTGAGATTACTGGCACCTACTATACTGTTGGACCTTTGGAAGTCTCACACATATATATATATATACACATACTTATAAACAACAGGGAGCCAGGCAGTCAGTTAGTGACTCAGACTATTCTTGACTAGTCTGGAAAAAAAAACATTATTTAAACTGAAAATTCATACTCAAGCATTTTATAACAGAATAATTATGCTAAACAATAACACGTGTGTATGTGTGAGTGTGTGCACGCATATGTGTTTTTGCAGCTGGAGTGTTTCTGAAGAGCTATACATCAGTACTAAAAAATGCACGATTTAGAAGAGATTCCTGTTTGTCATTACTGTTTTAAATGATGAAGGGTAGCTGAGAGCTGGAAGCCAATTCAAAGCTGACTGGTCTGGGATGAAGCAAGCCAGAAAAAATATTTCCCACCGATGACACGAACACTTGTGGTACCAAGGAAAATAAAGGAGTGTGTTGCACTACTCCACAGTCTGATGGGTAACCTTATTAACTAGGATGTGAAAGGTGTTGGTGGAAAAAGCTCTGAGTAAAGCATGGGCAGATCAAAAACCAACATAAGTCTCAACAACAAGCACAACTACTTCCTCATGTTTCACTTACACAATCATGGTGTAGTCTCAATAGTAATACACACACTGCTGTGGGAAAAAGCACCTTGCACCATCTTACTTCCTGTTGATACATTGTAGTTTATGTGGGCGGAGAGAAAAATGAAACCCAAATTGTGCTTTTAATGAACCAAAACCAGACTCAATGGTCAAACTAAAAAAGTTAAGTTTTTTTCTCTTGTATATTTGGATTTGAAAGTTGTTAAAATCTTTTGAATTTTCTAGATTTCAACATAAATATATGTCCTAAACATTTCCATCAACACATAAATATAAGTATAATATTGTTTCATTTCTTTAATTACTCTAACTAATCTCTTTTACTTTTAGGAATTGTCTAAAATCAAATGTTTTAGATCATATTAATGTAGAAATACAGAAAATTCTAAAGGGTTCACAAACTTTAAAGTACCACTGTAAGTTTGGCACCTTCACCAACAGAATCAAACCTGCCCAAGATGATTTCATTTAAAACCTACAAAACCAAAAACATTATTCTTGTCTTAAGCACACATGGGTAAGGCCCAGACCGGTTTCTCTATTTAAATCTTTTCATTTACTTGTGACAAATTTCCAGCGTAGCTGAATCTAAGGCAACTGGACTATTGTAATTTCTTTGAAAAGACATTTCACCTCTCATCCAAGAGGCTTCTTCAGTTCTGATGGAGAGTGGTGTATTGTAATTTCTTCAAGAAATTACAGCAGTCCAGTTGCCTTAGATTCATTCAGATATGATGACCTGGAGAAGTGAGAATGTCCAAAGACATCTTGTGACACATTTGTACACAGGTAAATTTAAGTGCAAACCAGGTCAATGAACTTGATCTCAAGCTCTGATAAAGATCACACTGGGGCAAACTGGTTCACACTTACACATTATACATTTGTACATTTTTGTCATCCATCTTTTTTTCTTAACAGTACACTTTTCCCAGAATCAGATCTTACAACAGTAGATTAAAAAAGGAGATCTTAAACAAAGATGAGATGAAATCTGTATTTCTCTTTGTCTTAAATAGCACAAGACAATAATGTATATATTTCATACATCGACCTTTTCTCAGAAAATTCATTTTTCAGAGTGCTTTTAGATCACCACCTCTCCCTGTCCTGTTTTCCACCTCCATACAGACTGATGATGCATTAGATAATTGCTTCTTCCTTGTAACTCCAGATACAGTTTCAGATTCTGTCTATGTATGTAAACCTAATGCAGACGTTTTGCTTTTCAAATCCAACCTTTTGAAGTGACCATGTACACACCAAAACACAAGTGTTTTCATTTTTCTGTTCATAACCACAATTGATACTATAGCAACATCTTGGGTGTGGGCATGCTGCAAATGTGGTCTGGACCAGATCCTGTAGGTCTTTTTTCCAATAATCTCTTCATCCCTCCCAACAGAAATGAAAGTGACTTTGATACTTCTTGGATTTTCAGGCTCCTGACCAAAGCACATATCCTTTTCCCTTTACACAGAATGGAAAAGGAAGTGCCAGTGGAGGTGTGGAAAAAGAAAGAACAAGGGGCTTACAAAACAAAACTGAAGTGTTCTAGCAAACATGACCTCTCACCACTAGTGCTGTATTGTTAGAAGCTACAATTTGTCAGTGCCTGTACTATGTGAATTGTTTCCTGACCTGAATTTTGATTGGACAGAACTGTGTCTGGGAAAGGCTGGATGGGGTGGAGCTGCCCACATCCTGTGGAGTGTTGGCCTAGACCCCTTTTTGTCTCTCTCTCTCTCTTTTTCCTACACATACTTAAACACACTTTCACACTGTCTGTGCAAGTGCTTATGTTCTAGCTTTCGTACGTCACAGACATTGCATGGTGAAGGGAGGGAATGTGTGACAGTTTTGACAGAAATATGTTTGCAAGAGTGAAAAGACCTAAATGTATATTATTTAGATTGCACCACATTTCAATGTATACAAACTTATTTGAGACACACTATCCTTAAGTATTTTGAAGGTTTGGTGGTCAGGACATCTGCAGCAGACTGTGGGCAGTAGAAGCTATTTTGAGCTTGTTTTCTCGATCTTACTTGCCATTTTTGCTGCCTTGTCTGTTTATGTCATTTAGAAAACTCTCTTTTTTACTCTCTCTACACATAGGGAGCAGAGGCCAAGTGAAAGCCACAGTAACTTACTGGCTGATAATGTTTTTACATTATGTGTTTGAAATTCAAGGTCTTCAAAGAGAGACATTTAGTTGTTGATGATATACTTTCTTAAATGATTTGTCTGTCAACCTACTGCTGATGCTAAGTGCCCCTCTGGCTTCAACTTATTTCAGCTGTTCCAGGCTGCCACCCCCTACTGTCCACTCTAGCCTGTATCTCAAGCAAGTTTTATGGGGGAGATGAAACATTGTAAAACAGCAGGGTCCTAATGACTGGATGCATAAACTGCCAGATTTCTTTAGTCAAAACCAGTGTATCTTACCACTTTCCTTCCCATTTGTGCCTTGCTCCAAATGTAAACCCTGACTCTGGATAGGATTTCATTTGCACAACTTACTGTCTGTCACTCTCCGACTCTGTGGACATGTCCACCTTTGCTGTCTGTCCTTTCATGTATTTGACATAGATCTGTGCATGCCCAGATGTGTAATGGGTTTCAATTAATATTAACTTGCGTGTTACTCAGTAATGAAAACTCTAGGTGTTTATGTCTGGTTTCATATGAAGGCGCTGGGTATTGGTTTCTATAAACAGGTGGTTTCTTTATGGTTCTGATTGTGTAGTAAAAAGAAGTCAAAAGATGGTGACTCAGTTTGTGCATGCTCTTCATGACCCATTTACCAAACATAGTCTAAGTTGTGCAATGTGGTAACTCCCCAATTTATGCAGTGGAATAGTTATTAGTGTGTATGTGCAGTCTGGCAGGTTTATTCTCTTCCTTTGCTTTGACGTAACAACAAAAGCATATGACTTTTTGGCAGCATGGCTTCATTCACATTACTGGAGGAATTAGAGAAAGGTAGCATTCTGACTATTAAATACATAAGCATTTTCACAATACACATTACATTACTAGATTTTTTTTTTAATTATTTATTTAGTTAAAAAAAGTTTAAAGTTATATAAAATATGTAATATAAAAATAATAAATAATATTACCACAACAGATTCAGGCCTAATTTAGCTTTCTTTGAAATTAAAGATATAACAGTTAAATATCTAAATAAATATTAATGGTGTACCAAAATCAGCAGCAAAAATGAAGGGATAAAGGCCAGATAATCAAGTCCTCCTCCTACGGACTGACTGCGTGGTATGCCAGCTGCACAAACTCAGAACGGAAGGATCTACATTGAATGGTGAAGGCTGCTCAGCGAATCTTTGTGGCAAGCATGGACAGTATTTATCACGACTCAGGAAGAAGGCTAGCAGCATCACCAGAGACACAACACATCCAGGCCATAATCTGCTTGACCCGCTACCGCCTGGAAAAATGTTCAGGGTTATCTTATCATGAACAAACAGACTGGGAATCTTGTTGTGCGAAAGTATAATGACAATAAAACTCTCTTAAGCCTAATCCATCTTAATCCATCAGAGTAAGACCGATGTTAGTGAGTGGTGCATGCATGAGTGAATGGATGAGTGAGTGAGTGAGTGAGTAAGCCAGTGAGCGAATAATAGAAGTCGTGAGTGTAAAGTGCAGTTATGTGCTTTAGGTTAGGAGCTTGAAAATACAAGCAGTATCAAACTGACTTAATTTCTTTTGGGAGGGAAGAGGAAATGCATGGGGGGAAAAATTGCACAGAATCCATTGAAAAACACATTTGTCCTTTTCAAGAACAATGTTACATACATGTTCCTGTAATATGTTTATACTGGCAATGTTTTAACCAGACTTCACACGAGAACTGTCTACACATCACATACAGTGCCAGTGGCAACGTTTTCAAAGTCAATCATGATAAAAGCAGACAATAAAACTTGCATTTGTTTCAGTTTCCATAATATAGTTAAAATATCAAGATTTAATCAAACTAAACAGCCAGTCTTGAGCTATTAGGTTACATGGAAATTATCTGAGATCAATCATATATAATTCATTATATCTTCCAATAATGAAAGCAATAATTAAATAATGACAATAATAAGTAAAGATGCACAATGTCATCAGACACACATGGGTATCAGCAGACAATCACTTAAAAACATTTAAAGGGCATTGGCCTGATATTTATTTATTTTTTATGATTTATTTTACTGTGAAATGGAGGACTTTAAGGATGCTTACATACTGTGGCATAATATTTTAGATTTGTTACTGCATTTGCAACCTTACAGAAATAAGTGTTGTACCTGCAATGTAAATTCTATATAGCAAGTCAAAAGCTCCTTCAGCATGAGGAACTTTCTCTAAGCTCGCAACAGGCTTCTTTCATAAGTTTGAGTGAACATTATTATTATTGATGCACTTGTACAAACATTTATATGACTGGATATTTGCCTCAGACAACAATTCTCATATGGGTGCATCCCTAATAAAAGATCAGAATCATAATTTTAAACATATCAGTGCATCCAAAATTAAAAACAAATTGCTGTGTTTTCTGTTTTTTTCTTTTTTGTTGTCTAATTATAATGTGGTTAAAATTCATTTAATAATACATTTAAAAGAGATCACCCCAACCTTCCCTCTGTTATTAAACCTACAAACACTGCTCTGGCAAACTCTGTACAAACAAGACAAATACAGAATATAAAAATCAAGAAAACACACATACGCCTGTTTTTGCAGGAACACAAAGTACACATGAGGTCACAATGTTCATATACAAGACTACAACATAAACATACACATCAGTTAACAACTTGTACAAGAATGTCAACACTGTAGTCCTGAGTTTATTTGTTTAGCTATTGCATTTAAGCTGCAAAAACAGTGTAGAACTATGCAAATGATAAACCAATAACAAACAGAAGCATAGGAAATTATGATGAAAAGTCCTTGAATGGGACTGATACTGACAGAGAAAGCGGCGAGCGTGTATTAAAGTGGCTAGTACAAGCATGTGAAGTAGTATTTGCTAAGTGAAGGAGTGGGTGGAAGGGGCAAACACATGGCTGTAAGCCTTTGTCTAAACGACTGATAGGCTGTTCTAACCCTTTAATACATATTAAATGACAAACTCACTGCCATGATCAGACTCAGACTCAAAGCAAAACCTGTATACCTTAAAATGACACAATAACCATATTCATGCTACCTGATGAGATAACAGAGTAGACTGTTCACTAGAATGAATCATTCTTAAAGCACTGACCTAGGAAGCTGGCCCCTCACCTAATCTGTGTGGTTTCCTCTGTATTAATGTGACTCTCTGTGGACTGGTGTAGTATTCCCTTCCCAAAATGATTCTCCCTGGAAAGAAGGACCAAAGATGATCAAAGCTCTCTGCACTCTTAGAAATCATTCAAAACAATTCAAAAAGGCAGAGCACAGTCTGACAAAAATGGGTGAAAACCAATTAGACAGGTACTTCTGGCATTGCAATGCTTCTGGGTCTTGCGAGCTGTCAGCTCGAAGCTCATAGTAACATTGTTAACAACACTGCTGGTAAAATGAGAAGCCCAAGTTTGCACATTACTGGAAGGATTTCAAATAGCTGAGGAATGAGGCAGGTCTCAGTACTGCTACAAAGTGAAACAGGAAATGTTCAAAAATAGAGCCACCATGAGTAGAACAGCCTTCAATTATTATGTGTCTCGTTAGAACAAACATAGTATTATTTACAGTTTTTACAATATTGATGAATTGCTACCATTTCATTTAAGAAAAATGAGCCATATCAGAGTGCCAGTACTTAAGAAGCATGAGGTCATTAACTTCACTATTGTAAATGTAAATGGCATCCAGAATCATGATAGGATCATGTGTGGAAAATACTGGGACACTGAATTGTAACAACACAGCCCAACACTAGTCTAACATGGTTCTAGCAAACTGAGCTGGCAGCAGTGTGGGTTCTTAACTCAAAGGATCTCAGCATTTCTACAAATCACAGCTGACACTGAATTTGAGTTTGAACCTCAACACACACAGAACTTCACTATGGGTCAGCAGTGCTCCTTCATAACACAGATGAATCAGCAGACTGACTTTAGGGTATACTGTCCGTGCCAATAGCATTAACATTCCCGCCATGTCACTGGATGATGTGATGTGTCCATTTTAATGACTGAACCACAATGTTGCATCCATTTACATGACAGCAACATGAAAGATCACAATGTTTATAAATATCTTGCTGATAAATCCACAACTTTTCTGTTGGATAACACCGTGACAAATAAGCAAATCCATTTCCCTGTGTAAGTGCATGGCTTAGTACCAAAAAAGTTGCGGTTTGGCCAGATTTGATGGGACACAATGCTGACACAGGGCTTAATCATTCTACATGGCAGCTCTCCAGCACTCTGCATAAAACAACTTTGGAATTTGCTTCTCAACATAAATCAGTGCTCTTCCATGACACATTTAAACAGATACTAAAGGACTACCACATAAGAAAGCAAGTAGGATTAATAACACAGCAAACCTAACAACCTTTGCATTTATGAGGCACAGCTATAAATCAGTGTTTGCAAAAGCATTCAGCAATGTCCAGTTAGGCATCAACACCTTCATGTGCAACAAAACATGCAATTACTTCAAACCAGTCGGCCAAACACAGCAAGTTCAGTAGACTATATTTAAGCCTGACAGACTTACAAAGACCTCTTAGGAATCAGAAAAACAATCACATATCTGCTTCCTCAACACATTACTATGACAGAAGACTTGCACAACATGGTCGACCAGCTGTGAGTAATAGAGCTTTGTGTTTGTGGAACATCTTACTGTGGAGTCCATGTGGGTCTTGGGCACTGAAGCTAATAAAAACATAGCTCCTAAGTAATTCTGACCGACAACTTCACACTACTGAATTTTGCAACAAAATCTCAGATATGTTGCTCCTGCCAAAGACTAATCCTCTTAACAGATCACTGCAGCACAGGCGGGAAAGTGGTGGGGCAAGACAACACTGGCTTTAATGGCAATATGTCTCTCTTTGGAGACACTCAGTGCAAGACTCAGTTGTTTGCCGATGCATAGTCTATACATTTAGAAAGCGCAACATGGGTTTCAGCAGAGCCTTAGAAGCACTGATGTGAACTCAGCCAGTAGTTGAGTGAACAATATGAAGACAATGCCCTGAGTCTGAGTCATCCCAACCTGTGCTAGTCTAACTCCACCCTGACTCCCACTTTCTCAGGAGAAATATAATACCACCGTTTGAAGCGGAGTTCACAAAGTGGTCATTTGTAACATGAGCAGAAGGTCATTCTCACTTCCAGTTTCTAACCAACATATAGGGTACTGCGAACAATCACAACAATAAAAAGGAAAAGGTCAGCACTGCAATGTATGATGTGCTTACATGTAGATAACACAAGCAAAGTGAAAGCCCATAAGATCTGGACATGTTCCGAAATGACAACACTTTTTACTCAGCTAGTCATGTTTTCAGCCCAACTGACACTGCCTCAGCCTGCAGGCACTTAGCTTCAGCAGTTTCGAGGGTTGTGGGGAAGCGTAATGAAGCAGCAGGTGCTGTGCTGTGCTGGTTCGAGACTAAAGTAAAGAAATCTCACTGTATTGAGTCTGTGTGTTTTAGTTTTTGTGTAGTGTTACTCGGACTCGCTGTACACCTTCTGAACCCTAGTACCCAAACACTGCAGGACACTTGTTTTCATTTTATGTCATGAGTATACATTGTACTTCACGGAACGGGAGGTACCTACGTGTTTTTTTTTTGCTCATATCCGTCCCAGAGTTAGTTGTATACACATTTAAACATGAACAAATAAGGACTTCTGGGTCGCTGTAAAGGTTTCGGGCTCACCTCGACAACAACACGGCACGCTCGGTCTCGGCTCTTCTCGGTCTCACCGCAGGACTGGAGCTTCGGTTTCTTACGAAGCTACCACCCGCTTACCGCACAGTCGTCCATGCGAGAGAAGCCACAGCTGTTGATCTGAGTTAATATTTGAACTCGTTCCATTACTGAGCGAAAATCTTCTCTACTACATCGCGGGGAAGTGTTGTTCCACAGTTAGCAGTGAGCTCTCCTCTGTCCCGTCCCGCGGCTCCACGGCGCATGCGACCTCTCCCGGCAAAAACAAACTCAGGGGGAACAAAAGTAAATCTGCCTTCAGTTTTCGCGTCACGTGCTCCCGCTGGAATGTCTTGGACGGGAATAGTCTTTGTTAGTCGGACAAACTAATTTATCTTAAAGGGCCACTGCGATTTCTAAGCGGCGAGGCGGGAGACCTGTTTACGGGGTTTGTTTCACAGTGAAACAGAGAGCGCGAGCGGGAGGCGCTTCTACATCTGCATTGTTCGCACCCCCCCCCTCCCCTCCAATACTCATGTCCACATAATGATGGTAGCAATATGTTTATTTGAGATAAATTCATGTTAATGCTTTGCAATGAGAACAAGCGTCAATTATATGTTGTATGTGTGCGCAGTAACAACAACAACAACAATAATAGTAATAATAAAAATAGCAATAACAAAAATAATAGAATAGAATAGAATAGAACTTTATTTATCCCCTATTGGGAAAATTGACTTGCCACAGCAGCTGAGAAAAGATACAGATA
>JBBPDA010000145.1:21101606-21114556 GCA_037974385.1 Arnoldichthys spilopterus
ACATACTAAAGAATATAAATACATAAAATAAAACACTATAAAATAAAAATCTTACTATATACACACACAAACATGCGCCCAGGGAGCAGTGTAGTGGGATGGTACCTTGCTCAAGGGTACCTCAGTAGTGCCCGGGTCGGGACTTGAACCTGTAATCGTCATGGTGAATAATTATTTCTATTGTAAAATGCTAGGTATTGTAAATAAATGCTTTGTTCTTTATTCTGTATTTAAATCATATAAAGTATATATCAGAATCAGTTTTATTTGGCCAAGTATGTTTGCACACACAAGGAATTTAACACTTAAAATTTAATGCATCACATCTCAATACACTGTCAGACCTTATAAAAACGTCCTACCACTGTTTAAACCTAAGGTAGTACATCTCTATACACTGTTGGACCTTACCAAAAGGTCCTACCTCTGTTAAAACTTCTTTCTTAAACAGCAAGGTACAATAGTTTTATGGGCGTTTTTTCAAGCAAAATTGCGTGATTTCGTTTTGCGCAGGCGCAGTACTCAACAGGACATTTCCATAGGTAGGATGAAATGTTAGACAACCGGCCAATGGTGACTCCCTACTGCTTAGTACCTAGTACAAATAAGACATACGGTACTATACGATGCATAATATGCAATATGCTATATATAATATACAGAGGTACAATATGTGTAAATTGTGAAGTGACTCTTTGTCATTATGAACACGCTCAAGCACCACAACGAAATGTGACCTCTGAATCCATTTAACCCATCACACGTGCAGCAGCGGGCAGCTGCCAACAGTGCCCGTGGAGCAGTGTAGTGGGACAGTACCTTGCTCAAGGGTACCTCAGTAGTGCCCGGGTCGGGACTCAAACCCGCAACCTTCAGGTCGCAAAGGCAGTGTCCTAACCACTAGGCCACCACTGCCCACTGTTCTGTAGCAACCCTGAACCCCCATGATCACTACAGTATGTTTGTGTGGTTTCTGCATTTCTCTTGAACTTTTATTTAACTGATAAAAGCACAAAGAACTGGCTTTTATTTTTTGGCTGTCCAAACTGATTATATTTTGGGGGGGTTTTCTAACACAAGACATTAAAAAAGACATGTATTGTATGTTGCAACAGAGTAAAAAGTTTATAGAATATTCAGGTTACACCGCTTTGAACAGTAAGCTGGTTACAAGCTAGGGAATCCTGATTAGGTATGAATGCAGCATCCACCAAAGGCCCAAACTCTGCAAGAAAAGATGGGTCATGGCTCATCACTTTGTGGCAAACTTTATAAGGGAATTGTCAGGCAGTCCAAAACAAATATTTTCATAATGAAAGATTGCAAATAATTAAAGTCTTTCATCATTTACACATACATAGTGTTGTGAATAAATTCAGGGAATGCAGATAAATCTCATTTAATATAGGGCAAGAGAAGAAACCACCAGTTGAATGCATGTGACTTTTGTGCCCTCAGAAGAGACTGCATGAATCTTTTTCATCTTTTCTTTTGGTCCTTGGTCTACATTGAATGAATGTTTGTGCTTTGAACAGTAAAATAAAAAGTTATCATAATTATGTGACAGAAAGTTAAAAAAAGGTAAATAAATGAGCATTCTAAGCATCAGAGCACCTTCAATGTTTTATTGAAAAATCAGATATAACAATTTAAAAAATGTCTAAAATTAAAAAGGCTCAATGTTGCACTAACATTGAAAAATGAGGCAATTACAGTTGACATGGCGTGCCCTTGGCACATAGAGGGTGCTCATGAGCACCTCTTTTTACAGCAAAATGACAACTGGTACTACTGATGTGACATCTGTTTTTTCAATAAAATCTGTTTGTTTCTGTGAATTAAACCTCCAATTCAATCAATTAATTTTTTATACAGGGAGGGAGTTTTTCTGATTAACACCAGTTCTGTATGAATGCAAGGCTATATTATAAAGTGAACCAAAACCGCTTCATGAAAATAAACAGAGGAATGTAGTATAAGCGGCCACAGGTGCCTTTCTGTGCGGAGTTTGCAAGCTCTCCGTGTTCGTGTGGGTTTCCTCCGGGTGCTCCGGTTTCCTCCCACTGTCCAAAGGCTTGCAGTAGGTTGATTGGATTGGAAAAATTGCCATAGGTGTGAATGTGTGTATGAATGGTTGTCTGTGTGTTGCCCTGCGATGGGTTGGCCTCCTGGCCTGGGTGTACACCGCCTTAGGCCCGCAGTCAGCTGGGATTGGCTCCAGCTTCCCCGTGACCCGGAAACGGTTCATGTAGAAGCCAACAGGTCGTAGTGCCTGAATAGTCTCTATATATTTATGCATGGGTATGGGCTGTCTATGTCATTGCTTGGTTTGATGTAGAAGTATAACTCAGTCTTGGCCAGAGTTTATGCATGTTTGAGAAATGGGACTTTACGAAAAGTCAATGAATGCAAGCAGAAAACCACAATTGTGAAATTTCAGACAGGCCATTACAATTTCTTGATCTGTGAGTCACCTTAAATTTATACTGAAGTGCAAAAATAATTGTAACACACATGTTGAGAAAATGTTTATTAAATGTTAAGGGCTTATTTTTTTCTTTAAATAATTGTACCTCACAGAAATGTTAGATATCTCTCATATTTTCAGTATCATAAATGACAAACAGTAAAAATATTTGAATAGCCTTTTCTGCCTATGAAGGTAGGTCAATTATTCTAAAGAGCACGGTACTGTCATTCACTAACTCCCACTCATACAGATTTATACCTCATCACATTTATGGTTTATAACATTCATTACAGTCACAGCCGGAAACATTTATCCAAAAGATCAGACAAAGCTTCACCATAAAATATAATTCTGAAATGCACAAAAAGAATGGACATTTTAATGCTTTTAATATAAGATTTGGAACAAATAAAGCTGTTTTCACCCCTCTGTATCAGGATACTTGGGGCACATGAATTCAACAGGAGCTTTATAATGCTGTCTCCGACCACTTCCACCTTGTCTGAATGGTGCAAATCGCAGCCATTTCTTTACAACATCTGCAAATTGATGGTGCGTGGCCTCTTTTCCTACAGGGGTCCTCTTCAAAGCACCTGTGGAACACAAAGCAGGTATACTTTATGTAATATTAAGGTCTTTGTAATATATTTTTCAGAACATTTCTGGCACAAAACTAATACCATGTGAGTCTCTTTGAATGTATGTTGCTATTTCAGGTCTTCTCAGCGGGGATATTCACATCAAGAATTGCATAAGGAACAAAAAAAAACTTTCAAGACTTACGGAACAAAACCCCTTGAAGTCGAGTGTTTCTGAAGCTTCTTTTTTGTCCTCTGCCAACCCAATTTAGCTCAGAACCCACACTAAAAGATAAAACTGCTTGCATCAGGCGTCTTACTGCATCATCCACTGTTGCACCGCCCATTCGGGAGAGGTGGGAAACCTGTAGTTTTGGAATAGGGGTGAATATTCAGGAATGGAAGCATGTGAGGCAAACATTAGCCAAAACCCGTCAGCTTGTTAAAAATAGCCAAAGGTTGAAAACATGTAAACACATTACTATTAAAAAGTTTGGATCACCTGTTTTATTAATAATTGCTGTTATTTATTCAACAATAACTGCTAGTGTGCACTGAAATACTACAAGGTGCTTTAAGTTACTTTATCTAACACTTGAGGGAAATTAAATTCAACACAAATTATGACTTCAGTGTTAATACCCAAACAATATTAAAGCCTAAAGTATATTATTGCGATTATATGGAGTATGAGGGGTAGCAATATAAAATGAATATATGTCAATAAATAAATAATTAAAATCATAAAGCATTGTTTAAATAAAAACACATGCAAATAAATAATTCTAATTACAATTAATTAATTATTTATTTCATGGTCACTCTTTTGTCATGGACGGTAAGATAATGAAATCTGTCAGAGTCACTCATAAAACTGAGTGGGCAGTTCTGATTCAGATTTATTAATGTTGATTGCTTTGATCCGCCATTCAGGTTTTTCCCCAAACATAGTAGCTCCACTCTCAGTTATTCAACATGTTTTCACCGCTTTAGATAGAGGCAATGGTACAACTGGCAGGCAAAGACAGCATGGGAAAGAACAAAGACCAGGGTGGCCGGCGACCTGTTTTCTGTGGCTGGAGAACTGCATTTGGTATTTCAAAAGCCACCCACCCTGGTCTTGGTTCTTCCCCCATGTTGTGGTCCATCACCATAGAAGCGCTAGAGCACTTCTTCAGTGCAGTGATGGTGTATCTTAGCCAGAATGTGAATGTAAAAGTGACTATGTGTCATTGTGAACACACTCAAGCACCATGTGGAGCAGCGGGTAGCTATCAACAGTGCCCAGGGAGCAGTGAAGCGGGAAGGTACCTTGCTAAACACAAACACCCTCAATACGCTCTTCTGTTTTAACTCATTATAGCCACTGAGTTTTTAGCAGCTGATTCTGCACCTTCTGCCAGTTATTTTGGGGAAAAGCTGAACAGCAGGCCGAAGCAGTTGACTTCAATGGATCAGATACAGAACCGCCCACTGAGTTTGATCAGTGACTGACAGATTTAATTATTTCATGGTGCATGACAAAACATTTAAATAAATAACCTATTGCAATTAAAGTCATTTATTTATTTAACCATTTATTATTTTAATTATTTAATGACATATTAATCTATTATTGTCACTCTTCACCCTCCACACTATTATACCACATCTTATTTATTGAAGTTTTAGATTTTGAAACACGGTTGCAACTAATTGAAGTACAATGTCACAAAAACATATCTGTCTACACTGGAATGAACAAGTCTTCTCCCCAAGTCAAAATATAAGCAAACTACGAATTCATCGCATATTTTATACTTGGTTAACCTACTTAACCACAATGTCAGTAGCAGCTAAATAAAAACACTAAACATTAGCATAAATGTCATTTACTGCACCTTTATCAATTAGTTTTTCCACATTTGTTTTTGACTAGTTTAACTGTGCTTTGACCAAACCATATGGCTTCACTACAGTATTTAAAATGAAACATCGGCATGATGTGTCCATGACTGTCAACATTCAGTGCAACTTGTGACTAGTGTAGACGGCTTGGCTGATTACACTGCAAGTGTTTTGGTTTTGTTGACGTCACGTGCTGTTACTTATTTGTTACGGTGATTTTCGGCAGGACTGTTACTTATAATAAACCTTTTTAAATGGCTAGTTGTCGTTGCTATTTTACACACAAGTGTAATGACACTAAAAGAGATTTGGTCAGAGTAGAATGCCCTTCATCCAATCACACTGTGAGGTCAAAAATAAATCGTCTACAGCTCCGCTCATAAATCTAAAACAAAATCTAAAGTCTTTGACAAATTAATGTCTTAACAGAATCCAAACTTCTAAAAGGCAGATTATTTCTGTTGAGACACTAGATTGACAGAATAAAACATTTCATAGCATTTTTGTCATCTGATCACCAAAACATCTCCCAAAAAATTATTTTTTTAATGAATAACAATTTAAGTTATTCAACTTAAATACACAATACAAGTTATGGCCCTAGTTGACTTATGTTCGCATAAAAATCTCCATAAAAATTACAAAAATAAGAGTTTTATTTTTATAGAATATATTTTTCAGATATTACCATTCTCTTTTGTGCTCCAGCATCCTCCAAATGCCTCTCTGTTTCATCAAGTTGTTCCATCGTCCGTAGTGGTAGATCTATATCAAGGGCCTCAACCTCCTCTTCCCATGCCTGTCCTTGAACCCTGGCCTGCAGGTCTTTCAGCACAGCCCACTGCCTCTGTTGCTCCTCTTTAATCTCAAGTAAGAGCGATATGATTTTTCTTTGGGCTGCAGTTTCTGATGTAAAAAATAGAATGTTTTGCATGGATGATTAATAACATCATTGCTGTATCATCTGGGTTTATGTTATCTGACACACCAGCCATAATTGTAATGCTTTTAAAATTAAAAACACTGGTTTCCTGAACATTCCATTAAGCAGTAAGTCTCAGTTTCCTTTCATCGCTACAAATGGATAACTTTGATCTAGAAATATTTGCGAACGTTTTAGTGTTAATAAAGAACGATTTATCACAGAACCATTGTAGAAGTGATGTATTTGAGGTTAATTATCTCATTAAATCTAGAGATGGCATCAGTATGAGTGATATCAGCAAAAAAACATTGAACTAGATATTACAGAGGGAAATAAAAGAATGAATGAAGAATGAATAAAAGTTTTAAAGAAGAAATATTGGTATTGAGCCTTACTGAAGGTTTTAATATCTATATGAAAGAGAAAGTGACTATTTGTCATTGTGAACACACATTATCACACAGTGCACCATAACAAAACGTGACCTCTACACTCAACACAACCCATCCACATACTAGACAGTGATTAGCAGTGCCCAGGTAGCAGCATAGCAGGATGATACCTTACTCAAGGGACCTGGATTGATACCTGGGCTGGGACTTGAACCTGCAATCCTCCGATCACATGGACCACTACCCTAACCACTAGGCCCCTACTGCCCTAATACCACTATTAGACAAGAAAAGGTGCTCTTGTGCATACACTATGTGCATACACCTAATTGATTTTCATGCAAATATTCATTTTGTTTTGTAAATTACACAGAATGTTTATATTTCATTTTACATAACCCCTAACTTTTAAAAAATGTCATTAAACTTGTATAAAAAGGCGCCAGTATGATGCAGGTCAGGGCATCACCAGCACTGGGCATCAAAAGCGCTTGTAGAGCTCCTTCTTCATCTCATCTTGAGCAATGACGTTGTGAAACGTTACCCTCTGCAAGTAACTTACTGTCAGAGCTGTTAGTAAAATTGATATACTTAGTACAGGTTAAGCAGTCGTGAGAAAAGTTCGCAGTTCGTCGTGAACTTCAGCACCAGAATGACCAGCTCGCCACTGCTACTGCCTACCGGAGGAGGAGGTGTCTGACATCAACTTTTCTCCCATTATTCCTGAGCCGCTGAAAGCCTCGGACAGCGGTTCTACAGTGAAGTTTGCATCGATTCGCCGTGGTGCGTCTTCTATGCGCTTGGGAATGTCTTCTCGTCTAGCTATACCACCTGACAAATGGTTCATTTCTTCAGAGACAGCGGAAAGCCTCTGCTGAAGTGTCTCCAATGCCATGTCTGCCATGTGTTTATTCACCAGTCCCTCCACTCGCCGCTGAATTGCCCAATTTGACCCATTGCCGTTATTCGCTTCCATGGATTATGCAAGCTAGCGAACTTGCTAAATGTGGACTAGTTTAGAATAAAATCCAACCCTGAAAACTCGTCTTTTGGAGAAACACATAGGAAAGACTTGCAAGGAAAAGAGGCGGAAGTGGTTATCAAACTGTCCCCAGCCAGCGGGCGTTATCACGTTACCGCAACGTCACAGCAATGTTGGCATAACATTGGGAGTTCTCCATGAACTACAACTCCCACAAGCACCGCGAGCAGTTCCAGTACGGCAGACGAATACTCCGCTGCAGCGTCTCTAGGATTTAAGCTACATTTTATTGTGATGCCTCTTTGTTTCTTTCTATTGTCCAGGTGACTTTTATTTTATATGCACCACATAATTTTTTCAGGATGGCTTATTTGTCTGGAGTGCAGGAATGTAGCCTACTGCACATCGCAGTATTGTATTTATGTACTACAAAAATCGAACATTATAAACTTCAGACTTTTCCATATGTAAATAAATAAAAATGTATAATGAAGTTTCATGACCGACTCACTTTCTGTAGATTTCCTTGGAATTGGGCAAATACAGTAAACAGCAGTGAACTACCAACCTTGGCTTTTTTTGAGTTGCTTTAAAAAAATATGATCGTAGCGGACGTTTAAAATCTAAATTGTTATACTTGATTAAATTGATATACTTTTATTACGTACAACAATAATGCATTTAATATTGTTGGGCACCAATCAGATGAGTCAGGAATGAGGTATCGAATTGGGAACACTGTATTCGTCTTTTTTAAACAGAGTTTTGTCCAAGTGTATAACCATCACTTTCAACTAATGGCCTCATTATGAAACATTGGGTTAAAAGAACAGCAAGTCTTTGGCCTTAGCAAAGATCATTTTATTTATGCTTGAGTAGCAAAAATGTACTCTGATATACACTTGAAACACCTGAACAAAATATTTCAGTACATAATGCCAACACGTCTTTCTCATGTTTTCTGAAATGTATAGTAAAGCATTAATGCTGACTTAAACATTTACCGTTACCATCATGTAAAAAAATCAAAGATCCAGCAGTATTCCCCTGAAAAAAAAAACATGCAATGATCTAAGCAGTCTAATTTCACAGCTGTCTTTTCAGTGTCCACCAATGATATAATAATAAACGTAAGTAGGTTCTTATATTAAAATATCCTCATGCGAATTAGCAAACCAAAGGGCATTTGAATTATAACACAACAAAAAATGAGGACTCAAACATCATACAGTATCTATGAAAATATAGTCAACAGATATACAGGTTAAGACAAAAAATATAAATACATTTACATGTATGTATATATGTACATCAGCAATGCATCACCCTGTAAATATCACATTTGTGTTTTAAAATGCTCTCATCCAACACCAGTAGTGGGGTATATGTGGAAAAATGTTCTACCAATAAGTGTGGGCTAATCAGCTGTGCTTGCCCTTGCTTGTCATTGGTGTGATCATTGTGCGTACGAAGGAACAGCAGCACAGTACAACTGAACACTATTTCTTTGACTTAAACTGGCCATAAAGCACTAATCAAGACAACAGTATTTGTGTATCTGTCCTTAATGATTCAACCAGACCTGAATATAGCCATATTGCTCTTGCAAAGTAGCCTATCTCTTTAAGAAAGTAAGCAGTGTGATTGGAGCATTTTATAGGCTATGGCATAACAGTGGTTCACTGAGAGCCAAATTGTGCTGCTTTTGAATGTCAAAGCTTCTGCTGCCATCTAAATGTATTGTAAAGAGTGAACAAACCTCACCCAAAATTACCTCCATTACTAACAGAAATATGTACGTAAGATATACAGTTCTGTATGTAATGTGTGTGGTGTTTCCAGGTCTAGCAAGAGAAAATATGTACATGACAATAATGATTATTATTGCATTATAAATCAACTGGACTTCTAAAGTGAACCCTGTTTTCCCTCTGTTTTTTTAAAATAATCTAAACATATAACCTTCAAAAAAACAAATGAACTATCTATTTTTAAATGATCCTTATTTCCCAAGAATAACAGTTCCATATTATACATTCTATCCTGAATAAACCAAGCTTTACATTTAGAAAAAGTGGCACATTGCTCAATCTTATTACAACTACATCTTTTGCATTTTTGGGAATTATGCTTAATACGTCTCCTCATGTATATTTCCAGAGTGATAAAGGTCATACCCCAACATATTAATCAACATGGCAAAGTGATTTCAGTGGAGCTAAGAATACATTTTATTCTCTATCCTAGTAGCAAAATTAAGGTACTACAGAAACTCAGACTAAATATACAAAAAAAAAAACAAAAATCAACAGTGAGCTGACAAGCTGAAAAGTTGCTTTATGAGCTAAAGTATGTACATATCAGTTAATTTGATGCACACCCTAAGTTTGAAAGCAGAGAACAATTTGAAACATTTTGCAGTACAAAGTACAAACAGTTTTTTGTGATAAAAATACTTTGCTGAATTTTACAAGTAAGTTTATAGTAGCTAAACTCTACAGGTAAGATATGAACAGTAAGACCTAGTGAACTGGTCAGTGCATAAAACACGTATGTTTATGTAATGTGGCTTCTGACATGGAGTTATGTTGCAACCTGAGCTTTGAAAAGCACTAAATTCAGACCACGACAGCTTTCTAAAGACCATCCTAAAGTACCGTAGGTCAAAGCTCAGAGGTTTATGATAAATGTTGTACCACAGTTTTTAGTTCTCAGATGCAGCTGATGGTAGTGAATTTCATCTGAGATGTTGAAATCCGAGTGGCATCTCCAAATAGGATGTTGGTATCCAGTTAGGCTCTGTGAAAGCAGTCTGGACAGATGAAACTCCATGACTTAAGAGTTGTGGATATTATTCAGCTGCACTCTCTGAAAACTATTATAGTCTAATAATCACAGAAAAACCTCAAGACTAGAGTGGAATATCTGCATAAAATCAATGGATATACTTTGGATGGAGTGTTCTCGTATGTTCTCCCGTTAATAAAATCCAACCGTCAAAATACACTAGCTTCATTTTACCAGGAAATGTTCCTGCTAATCAGCTGCTTGAATTCACAATTCACTTGGTCCTTTCACCCTTTTTGGAATATTATTTTTTTTATTAAAAACAGAAAAACTGGGATTATCTCACACACTGTGTCTGGTCACACCTATCAGTGACCAAACCACTTCCCATATGCTGAAAAAGTTTAACTAAAAATATGTGACACAAAGCTTTGAAAGATAAAGTGACATAGCTTGACTGAAACTCCAAAATGGTCTCTTCTTTGGGACAGCTGTGGGTTTTCATTTGTTTGTTTGTTTGTGTAGGATCGCAAAAGGAAATTAATGTGCATAAATAGTTCAATAAATTATTAAATAGAGAATCTCTGCGTCAATATATACAGAGTAATAGAGACAAAACAAATAATAATTCATAAACATCTTTTTACATGTCCCTTATACCAGGGTCAGCATATTCTCACTTTAAACATAAATACATTACTGTTGGCAAGAGGTCCACAATCCTGACCCAAATGTTTACATCTAGGCCTGTACCATTGCTACCCAAAAAGTGCCCCCCTCAAGACAAAATAAACTGTCCAGAGCTTGTAACCTGGAAATAGTATATAACATAAACTCTCATGTACAGCAATCTTCCTTTCTCTCATGTCTAGTCTAGAAAGTAAACAAATTCTTATTTAAAACATTTCCCTCCAAACAATCCCTGGCATCCAGACACAGCTGGGGAGGGAGGACTGAACTAGGTGTCAAGGATAATGCCCATGATAAGAAAATCTCCAGTTAACCCTCCTGGGTAACCAAATCATTACAGTTCATAAGTATAGAGACGAGGTCACCAGTACCTTTTTTGGCTAGTCCCAAAGTAATCGTTTAAGAAATATTTCAAAATCATAAACGCATTTTTAGATCAATATTTATAATTATAGTTTAGATGATTATCATCTTAAGAAGTACTCAGTACATCATGGCAAATCTTCAGTCCAGCTTTTTCTCAGCCAGTTTAGCAGCTAGTAAACAAATGTAATCATAAAAGATAATAGAGATTATATCCATAATATTTCAGTAATAATTCAGTATTTTCATATCCATAGAAAATATTCAAAAACCTATTTTTTTTGTTTTCACATCAAACCAGGCAGTAGTCATCTTGGTTCACCTTCCTGTCCTGTCTGAGAAGTCTGTATCTTTAAACAGATCCATGCTCCGCTCCTTTGCCCTCTCTACTGGCCGTAGCCACTGACCCAGGGCTCAATCGGCATTGCAAAAAAGAGAGGACTTACAGGATCGATAAATAAAGTTTTCACAAAGGACAGATCAGATCTTCCTCAGACGGAGGACCAGCGTCTGAGTCCTCATGGGACCGACCGAGAAAAAGAGAAAGAGGGTAGTGAAGAAGAGGAATGATGTCAGTGGCAAGTGGGCAGATTGACGAAAATAAAGACGTTGAATTCAATGAGGATGGAGAAACACAGGAAAACGGCGTACATCAGGAGACACATGAAGCCCAGACGCTTGTCCAGGGTCCACTTGTTCAGATGCACACCCAGAACCTGACAAAGGGAGAGGGGGAACATCATTGTAGTGTGACATCATTTTTCTGCTTTACTGTAAATACACAATCGGTACACAAACAATACCACTACATAAAGTCATATGAAAAAAATAAGATACAAGATTCAAGAAGTTTATTTGTCACATACATAGTTATACAAGTACAACATGTAGTGAAATGTAAAATAAGTTTTTACCATTGAAATTGTTGATTTTTTTCAATATATTTGAGCAAACATTTGATGCTCTTTAATATGGTGCCTACAGATAAATATCATATACTTGAATAAATCCACAAAAGAAAAGTAACTTTTACAGTAATCACAGACATCATCTGACATGCTTCCTTCAGTTGCCAGATGCATGAGGTTTTTTTTGCACGTACTGCCCTTTACAAAACCCTTCTCAACATTCCCATGGGGTTCAAATCTGGACATTCCATAACCTTGCATTTCTTTTTGGCCTTTTTCTGACATACCTCGCATGCAAGTGAACTTTGTCCACTCTCTTTTTGATTGTAGACATATGCAGCAGTTGCAAATTTACATGCAAACCTCATGATAAAATGTTGGTTTATTCAGAGACTTTTAGTCTTCTAGAAAAGTTTAAATATTTTCCTAAATGCAATAAAAACAAACATCTGTGATATGTTAATTTACATAAACCTTTATTTAATTGACAAAAGTACAAAGAAAAGATTTTCAGTAGTTTTACTACAGACCAACGTCATTGTATTTTGTAAATATACATACATTTAGAACCTGACGTCTGCAACATGCTAAACAAAGTCAGGACACAGGCATTTTTACCATTGTATTATATCACCTCTTCTTTTAATAACATTTTATAATTTTGGAACTGGGTATATTACCTGTTGTCTATCTGAGAACTTGCTGGTGTTTCTGCACAGAGTTGATGTATGGCTTCCTGCTTGTGTAATACATCAAACTTACAACTGATTTCTGATTTTTGGGCAGTGGTGGCCTAGTGGTTAGGACACTGCCTTTGGGACCTGAAGGTCACAGGTTTGAGTCCCAGCCCGGGCACTACTGAGGTACCCTTGAGCAAGGTACCGTCCCACCACACTGCTCCCTGGGCGCTGTTGGTAGCTGCCCGCTGCTCCACGTGTGCACGTGTGATGGGTTAAATGCAGAGGTCA
>JBBPDA010000145.1:21114656-21124919 GCA_037974385.1 Arnoldichthys spilopterus
GATGGGTTAAATGCAGAGGTCACATTTCGTTGTGGTGCTTGAGTGTGTTCACAATGACAAAGTTTCACTTTCACTTCACTAATGTACTCCCTTCTGAGCTACTAAGCTCAGGTAGCTATACTTGTCAAATGATGACTTCTTACGCAGTGCTGTCTGAGGGATCAAAGTTAACGCACATCCACATTTTACGACTTCCCCTATAGTACATACCAAGATGTCTGAATTTTCTGAATTTTTCTTTCCCATAATATTATGCACTGTAGGTGCATTGAGAAATGTTTGAACAAAATAACAATTCGCTCACAAATGTTGGTGCAAAGGGGTGAGCCATGACCCAAACTTGTTTGCAAAGTCTTTGATGAATGGTACTTTATTCCCAATATATTGTATTAAACCTACTACAAATTAGCCTGGTTAATGTCTCCCAAACTGGTGTTACTTGAATATTCTGTGCATGTTTTCATCTTATTTTAACTCTGTCCCAACATTTGTTGAGTGTGTTGCAGTTTTCAAATTAAATCAATTTAAAATCAATCAATTTAAGTACATTTACAAAATACAATTAAAACTAAACTACTGAATCCTTTCTTTGTATGTTTGTCAGCTAAATAAAGGTTCACATTCAATAACCTATCACAGATTTTTGTTTTTATTGCATGTTGGAAAATATGGAACATTTTCTGGAAATGGGAGTTTGTATATACCTACATTAAAAAGGGGGTGAAATGTCTTATTGTTCAAATATGTAGAAAAAAAATCAACAATTTCCAAGCAATTCATATTTCATATATTTTATATATACGAATATGGTTAATCTTACCGTGAGAAACACAGATGCCAACAGCAGTCCAACAGAGAAAATCAGACCTCTGCTGTTCAGATGAATCTAATCATTAAAATAAGCAGGTTATTAGAACATTAGGGGTGCCTTTACATTAATTTGGTTTAATTCTTTAGGAAATGATTCAGTCCAACAATAATTCTCTCATTAATAATTGCATTTCATTTGATTATTCCGGTATCACTCAACGTTTTTGAAATTTGTGTAAAGAAAATAAACAACTATTAAATACTATCGTAAATGATGTTAATATTATAAAATCAATGCACACGAATGACTCTAAATGCATTTTCATGCCACTATATAATACAACTAAATTAGTACTGTACAACTATAACGTTTTTTTGGTACAGATCTAGAAACATTTCTGGTCTTGATAAGAGCTGAGATGGCCATGATATAACCTGAAGGCAGTGCAAATACTGCTGCCCTCTAGTGGTCAAAACCAAAGATGTGGCCAGTATGAAATTTATTTCAAGATATTTTGAGTTTTTGATGGGTATTCTGATGGATGGAGTTACCTTTGTTCATACATTATAGGTCACTACGTTTTCTTTGCTGTCTAAACCACAGAATGAAGACTAGCTAGCCTGTGCTTATGTTGTCCTAAGGTGAAATAATGAAAAACAAAAGCTCAACTGGAAGAGCATTAAAACGTTTTAGGAGAACAGGTAGATAAGCAGACACATCAAAGTATCAAGGTACTTCCAAAAGAACTAGGCGGACTAACTTTTCAGAGGATATGATGAGCATACATAGGAATGATATGCTTATACAAACCAACTGGCAGCCAAAAAAGTAGTCTTGTATTTGTCTAAGTGGGGTAAGTAAATGCTCTCAAAATGTGTGCAAACTCAGTCAGATGAGAACTCAAAGCTGTCCAGCAGGTGCACGTAAAGCTATGTTTCTCTTGGAAAAGTCCCATTTCTTCCTTTCTGTAAATGCTTACTCCCTCTTACTCTGTTAGTGATCAGCTAAGGAAAATGTGCCTGCTGCTAGTGGAAAGATAGAGATCATCAGTTCCTATGTGCACTGTTAAAACAAGAAAGAGGCCATAATGACAGGTAAAAGGCTTTACTTTCTGTACTCTCAGTTTATCTGCATTTTTCAGAACAGTTTCTAACAGTACCCTTCCTTAATGGTGCTTTTTAGGATTCAAACAGAAGATTCCCAAGTGGACAACAAAGCACAATTCTGTAATTTGCTCTTAGCTGAAGCTTCTGCTAAATGCCATGAATATACATAGACTTGTACTGGGCCAGATATAACAAAATTACCCAGTGTAAACATGAAAAAAATGGCAAAGAAAAACATAGATTCATAGATAATTTAAGGAGCAACCCACTTCAATGTCGTATGAGACATACAATTATTATAATAATCATGGACTTACAGTTGAGCCATACTCTATAGCCAGAGTCTGGAGAGTCCAGGGCAATCCCAGCCCAACCAGGATATCAAACACATTACTGCCAATGGAATTAGACACCGCCATGTCACCCAGGCCTGACAAACAGAGAGAATTTTATAGAAATAATACATACCAGAGAAGAACTAAAAGTACAGGAATGTGGGTCACTGCAAACAATAATTAGTTCAATATGCCCTTGAGTATTATTAAGCTCCCGTAAATATCTTAGAAGAAATAATTAATATAAGAGTAAAAATTATATATTTGCTTTTTGAGGCTGAGGTTGGAGGTTATGGATCAAGTGGTGTTCCTTTAATACACCTTTTTTGCCCTGGTTTAGAACATAACAATCCTCTCTTTTCTGCTTCCTGCAAACATTTTCCTTTTTTTCAACTATATTTAGATTTTAACAGTTATTCAATATTTTTTTAATAGTCGTATGTTCCTGGAATATGCTTACCTTGCCGTGCCACTATAAGGCTTGCCATGCAGTCAGGGACGCTGGTGCCTGCAGCCAGAAACGTAATGCCCATGATGACATCTGGAATGCCCAGAGTGAACCCAATAACTGTAACCTTGGGGAAAAATAAATGTAATGTTTGTGGCTTTCATGGAACAAACAACAATAATGGCACTGGACAAATAACTATTCACTGAAGCTTGAAGAGGATGCTCTCACCATCCACACCATGATGTAAGAGAAGCCAGCGATCCAGAGTGTAGAGGAGATGAAAGTGACCATGAACCAGCGCTCCCATCGGGGTGTAGCACAGTTGGGCACAGTGAAGAACAGCAGCAGACACAAAGGCCATGCCAACAGCCACTTGAGCTTATTGCATGCCCCGGCTACACACACACACACACAATGCCATTATTATAATGTTATATCAATATCCTTTGCATAAGGGTGGGTAATTTGGCAAAAACTATATATAAAGGCATTTTCAAAATATAAGATCAATATTTATAACGATATTTAAATAGTTAGTTGTAGAAGTGTAGTTTATAATTTTAAAAAGGACCACAAAACACTGCATGAACAATAACGGCAAACAGGCACAACGGGAAAATGTAAGAACTAATTAAAATAGATGATATGTCACGATTTCAGGTTGTTTTAGGCAGCAATCGCAGGCAGGACTGGACTTTAACTGTTTTATTGACAATACGATGACTGGACAGGGACCAAGACATGTATAACAAAAGACTGATGATGGGAAGGGTGACACACAAGGCATTTAAAGGAACACATGATGATCCACAGCTGACAGGAAAATGGGGACGACACAACTCAGCTGTGGGGGGCGGGGCTAAGGCAGGACAATGACAGAACACGTGGACTCCGTTACATAATAAAAATAAATAACAAAACTGCATTAGGCTATATTAGTTTTGAAGGACCACAATTAGCTGCATGCATGGCTATGCTCAGTCTAGCAAATTCTAGCTCTGTAATTAGAACTTTATCTTTCAGGCTAGCTAACATTACATTAACAAACTGATCATTTTAAAAATAGCCACTGCTGCATAAAAACACTTTACAATCTGGTGCAATTAGTGACCTTTTCCATTTTCCTCAACTGGAAAACTACAAATATTGCTGAATAATGCCCTGTCCACATGGACATCTGAATTAAGCGTTTTCCTGATGTTTGTGGCGCCAGGTGAGCGCAAATCAAAAGGTGACCTTTTTTCTGCACGTTGGAACGAATCAGAAGGAATCAGAATCCACACTGGCTTCCGGGGCTTGTGTTTGCCGTCAATTTCTACTGAAAACCTGATAGGCCTGTGCGCAAACAAAATGTCTTCATTGCGTTTACATGCCGTTAGTTTAGCGCTCTGGAGGACTGTAGTCCTCTCATGATTCTTCACTCAGAGTGTGATCCCAGTAGGGGCGACAATGTTTTCGCCGTATCTGAAAGCTTTTTTAACACAACGATGTCAAGGTTCAGGTATAAATAAAGCCAACTGATCCATCAGTTATGCCAATACAGTGCAGGAGGAAGCTCAAACCCCATAGATAAAAAACACTGATTACTGCCCCCCACAGGTAACATAGAGTCTGCTGGGAGCTGCAAGTTGGCATTAAACAGAGGAAAACGAACCAGACGCTACAACGCTACAAAACACCTACATCGCTCAGAGTGCATTCACTTATCCACAAGCTGTACACCCGTGTGGACTT
Organism: Arnoldichthys spilopterus; assembly: GCA_037974385.1. NCBI lineage: Eukaryota > Metazoa > Chordata > Actinopteri > Characiformes > Lepidarchidae > Arnoldichthys > Arnoldichthys spilopterus. The sequence goes on from JBBPDA010000145.1 coordinate 21,119,094, forward strand.
TGCCTTAGACTGATTATACCGCAAGGTGAGAACTTCCAGACAAAGTCAGACACTCAATTTACACTCAGATAAACACTCAATACTTACTTCTATGTTTATTTAACCCATGAAGAGCTTTTAAGACCCATGACTTTATTCAATGAATACATTTCCTGACTTCTTTTATGATATTTATGCTTGCCATATTCATTTTTCTCAGGCAATGCTGTACATGCAGTTAGTTCTTCTGTGATTTAGTAAGAGATTGTGGCAGGATGGCCTGCTGGGTGGTCCAGCAATACGATAATGGCATAATGCAGTTGATTTACAAAGCACTGGTTGTTGTTAGCCTATCAGTAGTTAAGTGGGAAACCTTGAGTGTATATGTGTATGTTACATGTACCTGGGCAGTGGAAGGGAACAAAGGGCCCCTCAGCGTCATCTTCCTCTTCTTCTTCTCCGTCATTCTCATTGTTCTCATTATCCTCGTTCTCATTCTCTGTGTCGGTACCAGCATCTGCCCCACCTCTGTCATCATCACGATGGCCGCCCCTCCGGCCGTTCAGTCCTCGCTCCACGCTCACCAGACCGTTCTCCACTCCGCGCCTGCCTGGTATTTTTACTGTTACTTCTGAGTCCCCATTACTGAAACGGCTGTTTATCAAACGCTGTCTCTGCAAGTACACATAGATAATACACATTTCAGATAAAGTACAGACTGATGTGCTGAAAGTAGTTTCACTTTCTTACCTTTCCTTTCACTGAATCGTTTTTCCTGTTGTCTAATCAGAGTGTATGTAATCTGATTTGAAAATTATCCTTACATTTGATTATACTTTGACTATATCCTATTTTAATTTTGACTATACATGATGCATTTAGTCTATATGTTACATTTACAAATAAACACTCTATAATCATAGTGTAAAAAATGTGATTTTACATTCAAGGATTCTGAATAATCTCTCAAATGTAAAACCAGGGGAACCATAAGGAACACTTTACCTTATACATGGAATATAATAGGCTTTGCTCATTTTAAGATATCTGGGCAGTGGAGGCCTAGTGGTTAGGACGCTGCCTTTGGGACCTGAAGGTCGCAGGTTCAAGTCCTAGCCCAGGCACCACTGAAGTACCCTTGAGCAAGGTACCATCCCGCTACACTCCTCCACGGGCGCTGTTGATAGCTGCCTGCTGCTCCATGTGTGCACGTATGATTGTGTCGCTTGAGTGTGTTCACAATGACAAACAGTCACTTTTACTCACTTCACTCTAATTGTCCTGGCTTATTGGAGGTTACATTATAAGTGAATTACAAATATCAAATACATGTGTGTTCCCGTAATTGAATCATGATCATTTGAACAAATACTATAACAAAATAAGCTGGGATATTACTTTGAGCACTACTACTATTATACTTTTATCAAAAATGTTAGAAAGTACAGTGTTGTTTTTATCAAAGTGAATCTGTGTATGTATGTTTAATCTTATGTGTGTCCTGACCTCTGTGATGAGCATGCGGGAGGCCATGGTGAGACGTGTGCGTGGAGAGAAATGGCTGGTGATCATGATCCTCATGCCAGCTTCAGAGAAAGAGAGCTGGTGTGGGTACGCAGACAGTAGCTCATCAACCATCAGCACAGAAGGCTTCCTGTGGAAATTAGCTACACATGGAAAGAACAAAGGGCAAGAAACCTTAAACTACACATTCTTTCTCAACCTGATTAATACTAGTAATAATTCATGATCACAGGCTCTAGAGATATCTTTAAATGTGCTGTTCTTCTAACCTTTCTTAAGTAGCACAGCTGTAGCATCACATCCATCATCCAGGTCAGTGTTGCTGGCTGTGCCGTTACCCAGGTTAGTTGAGTTCTTCTTCCTCCGCTCAAAGTAGCGCACCACATGTGAGTTACACCTGACCAGGGAATAAAAGCAGGTACATTTCAGTTACCACTGTGTTTGGCAATTGGTTGAATTCATATTAGTTCAAGATTAAGTTTAAGTTCAGTGAATTGATCATATGTATGTTAACACTGGGTCAGGAGTACAATGAAATGTGTTAGATGAGATAAACCAGTAAACTGAGCAGTCAGAACATGAAAAATAAAGAATGAACGAAAAAAATATACATATACATATATATACACATACAAAAAAATATATAAAGGATCACAGGAAGGGCTTATTAGTACTCAGGTTATTGTGCACTGAGAAGAAGGAAATATATGCTAATGAGCACATTACAGTCTTATAAAGTTATATATAAGTTATATATATATATATATATAATGTGAAGATTAGACTTTGTGTAATGAACAAAAGACAAAAGTGACCAGTGTGAACAGCATTATTGCACACTGGGTGGGAAAGACCATGATTAAATGATAATGATTTATCATTAACTTACTTCATTATTAAAATGTAAACGAGGTACATCAGGATCAGGACAAGAGATTCCCACCTTAAAATATAACACATACTCTTTAATCAAAACAAATGCATCACTTTTTTAAATTTATGCAATCACTGAACAGTGAACCATGACAGCAATAATACCAAAATACATTTAGCAAAGTACAGCTGATCTAAATCTGCAGTCTAAAGTGTAAAAAGGCATGCTCTCTTACTTACTTAATGAATCAGAATACATACCATGTCACCTTCTCGTCATAGATGAACTGGAAAAAAAGAGTATATCATTAATACTGTCTCTCAGTCTTGGTCCTGGAGTACTCTTAACATTTATTGTTTTTCTAGCTTTAAACACACCTGACTAAACTCACCAGCTTATTATAATTCATGAATTATATTGTGCTGCAGCAGAAAAACAGTAAAACATCCACCGCCCACAGTGGCCTAGTGGTTAGGATTTTGCCTTTGGGACCGGAAGGTCGCAGGCAAGGTGCAAAGTACCGTCCCACTACATTGCTCCCTGGGCGCTGTTGATAGCTGCCCGCTGCTGCATATGTGATGGGTTAAATGCAGAGGTCACATGTTGTTGTGGTGCTTGAGTGTGTTCACAATGACAAAAAGTCACTTTCATTTTTTTTTTTAAACTCTGGACTGATGTAACTGTGCACAATGCATTGAGCTAAACTTATCACCAGAGGGCAGTAAAATCTAATTTAAGGGACTCAGAACTGGCAGCTGACTGCTGCTTTCTAAACGCTATTACTAATATATTTAAAGTGAAAATAACCAAACTAACACATTACATCCATGTACAGCAGCTCACTTTGGCCATTTTTTGTAATAAAAAGAATTAATAATACAATAAAAAAAAATTTATGTATACCTTATGTTTGCAACATGTATAAATATACACAGTCTTACAAAGACTGCAATTTTATATGCACTTTGGACTTGCAGTGCAAATCATACACTATAAAATACATCCAAACAGTAAAAATGAACTCAGTAGCCAGCAAAAGCTTGCTGTAAATAGTTCCTGTTGTGTTGAATACTGTATGACAGTATGGGTTTGTATGGCCCTGTCTTAGAAATGCACATAGGATGTTTAAATAAAGAAATGTACAGTGTCAGCTACAGGCCCTGAGAGAGAGTCAATAGCTTCCCTTCTCCAGCTGTGTGAGGATACCCACGGGCATCACAGGAGCAGAAGAAAGCACTTAGAATCTCTACTCACCACGATGAGAGTGGTCACAGAGATAGTGTAGTACATGGAGTCTCTCATTAGAGTCCAACAGGAGAGCCGCACAGCCTGCACAGAGGAGGAGAACGAGGAGGCAGAAAGAATGAGGACAGGAGAAGAATGAACTGAGAGGATAAAGAATTAATAGTAAGCAGCAACCAGAGTGCCAACAACTGAACAATTACTCATTTAATTTCTGTATATGCTTTGCCAGTTCCTTTAACTTGTTGTTCTTACACTTTATCATATAGAATACACACAACATATTGTTACAGTAGGTCCCTCTTTTCATATTTTTTCAACATATTACTATATTCATTTACTCTATTCATTCAGTTGGCTTCATCTCGATTCTATGCTCATCTCATTATCTGTTAACTACATTCTACAGGAGAAATATTACTCTGGATATACTGACAAAGTACCTGTGTACTTCCATAATCGTTTAATCTAGATCCTTCTTAAGCCTTGATGAGTCACTCTATCAGTGTAGCAGTGGGTGTTTGTGTTACATTTTGACACAGCACATATCACGTCACAATCCATGATGTTCAGTTCAGCACATTTCAGGGATGAGGTCACTGGTCACTGCTCAACCTAAACAAACTCCCCCTCAAATCTGATTGTATTAAAGGATTTGAGGATGTGGCTTGCCATGCCGTTACGCCTTACATAATGCGTAATCTACATTCTGCGACTGTTTTGGGGATTTTTCATTTGGCTTATCCAAAGGCCTTCGCATGCGAACCCGCCGAGGTACAAGTGCAATCGGAAGGCTGTGGATTGTGGGGAGCGAGCGAACACGGGGAACAAGTGGACATTGCCATGTAAAGCCAGACTTCCTCTTCAGATCCGGTCAGTGATTGAAGGGAAAGGAGTCTGTGTTGAATGCGTGCCATGCTGACGTGAAGAGTGTGTGTCTGCTATAAAAAGCAGCCGTTGGCGTTAGCTCGGCGGAAGTGGCGCACCACCGCCACAGGTACCGCTCGCCGTTTTCGACGTTGCCATGGCGACCCCAGGCTGCTGAGGGGCTTTTAACTCTATGCTGATAGCACACCTGCTCTGCACATCCTGTAGCCTTGCTCCTCTTTGCCAGAGATCTCTGAGGTCAGTCCTTGTACATGTATAAGAATGTGGGGGTGTGGAGCTTTGTGTGTGTGTGTGTGTGTGTGTGTATGTGAGTGTAAGGACATGAGAACACAGACCTTGGTACTTTAAGACTGTGAAAAGATTTCTCAGCATGCTACTTTTCTCATGATCGCAAGAGAGAGAGAGAGACACCTGTACAGGTTTATGATTTGCAGGGCAGTGTGTGTGTGGAGCAAGATGAAGGCCAAACAAATGAAAGGATATCACACTACATAGTAGTGCACCATCTACAGAGCCATAACAACTGGTGCTGCAAATGATCTGACTCTTGGAAGCTTCTATAGGGTGAAAACTCTCAATATATGTACATACATACACTACAGGCTACACTACTTCTCCGACTGCTCAATTTGAAAACATTACACTTACACTGCCTGTCCTGGGGAAAATATATTTTAAATTTCAAACCATGCCTGACAAACCATGACAAACAAAACTAATGTATTAACCCCTTAAAATCCCAGGCTTTTTACTGTCATAATTACAAATCTTAGTTATTCTTGAGTGGTGGGAGTGAAAAATGGAACCCTATGCCACCTGATGGCTTAAAAAACATTTCAATTTAATTTTCTGTTTACTGCTTGTGTACATTTTCACCCATCTTCCGTTAGCATACATTGTACTGCAAATATGAGTAGATTAATATGTACATGTCCTGCGAAGATCCCGCAGACTCCAATGATGCAAAGGATGTTGAAAACAGCAGAACCCACAATTGTTCCTACTCCCACGTCTCCTTTGGTGATGAACACTCCTACAGAGGAGAGGTTACAGCACAGTAAAAGTCACAAGGTGCCTTCTGTCTTGCTGCTACTAAGAGAAGAAGCTTGAGAATGACACTGTGTAAGAAGGACAGCAGCAGACTTTACCTATGACAGAGGTGAAGAGTTCAGGAGCTGAGCTGCCGGCTGCCATGAACGTTGCTCCAGCGACATCTTCACTGAGGTGCAGGCGCTGCAGCAAGCACGCACATGCACACACACACACACACACACACACACACACACACACACACACACACACACACACACACACACACA
>JBBPDA010000145.1:21125019-21137861 GCA_037974385.1 Arnoldichthys spilopterus
GCGCCCGGGGAGCAGTGTAGTGGGACAGTACCTTGCTCAAGGGTACCTCAGTAGTGCCCGGGCTGGGACTCAAACCTACAACCTTCAAGTCCCAAAGGCAGTGTCCTAACCACTAGCACCAAGGACTGGAACTTGATTCGAGCGGAGATGGGGAGCCAGTGTAGGGAGCGAAGAAGTAGTGTCACGTGAGCGCATCTCGGCTGGTTGAAGATCAGTCGTGCTGCTGCATTCTGTATCCTCTGGAGTGGCTTGGTTGAAGTTGCAGGTAAACCAGCCAGCAGTGAGTATGTATTTGGAAATGTGGTTGTGGTTTTTGTGACATCACAAAAGCAGTGCATTCCAAACAGACTGTTTTTGCACCTAAATTTACATATATTTATGACATGGTTTGGGGAGCGAATGGTACATTTTTAAACTTTAAGTGTTTACATAGAAGACAAAATACTTTCATTTAAAAATGTTAGGAATAATCAGATTTAATGAATTTGAGTCATATTCAAAGAAATAATGTTTTTACAAGTATGTTAATACAAAAAAGCATACAAATAAATTAATCTAATGTGTTTTCCATTCATTATATCCCTTTAAAAAAAAAGGTATAAAATAAAACGACGGCTGTAGCTGCTGTGATGATGTCACTTCCCTAATCTTGCCAGTGATGTAGGTTAAGCCCCAAATGATTCTGAGAAATGTGGTCACTAGTATATTAGCGTTAGATTTCTTTCCTCAAACAATACTGAAATACTACTTTGTCAACCGTATGAAATCTGTCTTTTTGAGAACTTTTTGAGAGCTTTTGTACATTTTAATTATTACTGGAGATATATGATCTACAGTCTGATGCAGACAGGCACAGGCAAAACAGCTGTTACTCTCAGCTGTCATCAGGCAGATGTCACTTAGAAAATTCAAGCTTAAGTGAAAAGTAAACGATAAAGGACAAGAACACAGACAGCAAAAGCTGGAGAATTGCACTCTGTGCTTTTCAACTCTGACATAACACAGAGACTGGAACAGCAACAGTAATGACCACATGCTCATACAACACACTTATACTCTTATACACAGTATGAAGATCGGCTTGAAAATTTTGCTCGGAGCATCAGAATATGCACATTGTAAAAGTTACTCTTTAAATTGGAAAAAAAGTGGTGCAGACGAGTAAGGCAAAGGCAGGACAAACTATATATTTGCAAGTGGTATACAGTGATGTCTGAGTAGGAGATATATGTGGATTATATGAAAAGCACCCTTTTATTTTAACTCTATTGCTTAAATAGAAGTTTAACTCTTAGAAGCTAAAAGGCATCACCAGTGACGGCAACATGTTGTTATATGAATTATTTCTCACTTCTGGTTCATTATACCACAGTTAGTTCTGACCTTGCAATGTTATTGGCTGAGAGACATCCTATGAGTCCCAGTCTTCCAATAATGGCACCCTGACCAATTATCTTTTTATTATTAGTCCACTTTTCTTGTCTGTAACCAAGCAACAACAATCAGCTGCTAAAAATACCACAACAAAATTGTTGAAATAATAATCCTGCTGAATGTAACTGTAATGAATTACACTAGTGAACAGCAATAACAAAACCAAAACACTACCATTGTCATTAACAAAGCCTTCACCAGCTGTGACCAAAGTTCTGTTCATGATGAGTACCCTGTTTCTGTTTTTGACAGTGTTTGTTTCATCATTGTTTCAAAGTCTAATAATAAAAAGAAACTATAAATTGTTGTGTAATCACAATAATTATAATTGAAGTCAAACTATATCATACATATTGGGGTGCAGATTAATAGTACTGAAACTAACTATGTTATTAATCATGTAGTCATATTTACATAATAATGCAGGGTAAACAGAATGTACAGAAAAATCATAATAACTTCAGGGTTAATCAGATCCATTAAAAATACACAATAGCTTTTAGGAGCTTTTAGTCAGGGCTAATTTTAACGTGACTTTTTAAGATTGCTGAAGATTCTTGATTAGCATTAAAGCAGACCAATGAAAGACTAATGCTTTTAAGGTCTTAAAGCCATTGCTTCATCTTCAAATGAGCTAAAAAAAGCCTTGATGGGGGCACAAACACATTTAATTAAACCTGAAGGGAGTGTGGAGACCAAAGATGTTAAAGATTAACCAGTGCTAGCTGATCTGTTCTACTTTAGATTCACTTTTTGGCACATTCTGAAGCTTTAATGAAAATGATGATATTTAAAGGCTATATTTGATGATTATGTAAGTGTAAATGTAATGTGTTGTGATGGCTATTTTTTGATGACTGTATCAGTATCATTTTTGATACAATATAAACTTGTGCAGCAATGCACATTTTGATTTTATCAAGAATGTTGGCACCATACAGATTTAAAAGAACTGCATTGCTGTCATTATACTAAAATAAATAATAAATAAGAACAAACAATAAGCTACAAGCAACAACTTGCAGGGTCCAAACACTATATCTCAAGTAGGCCCCATCATTGCAATTATTTTAATAGCGATGCCTTTTGATTTGTCCCCACCAATCTTTTCAGGTAGATTTAACATGACGCAGTGAGTACAATTTGTATGTTTCTTGACAACAAGCATTCCAATATGGGGTGCGGTATGTACATTATTGAGGGGAAAAAATTAATTTAAATGATTTTAGCAAATGGCTGCAACATGACAAAAAGTGAAAAATTGAAAGGGGTCTGAATACTTTACGTACCCACTGTATATATATATATATATATATATCTTTCTCTCTCTCTCTCTCTCTCTCTCTCTCTCTCTCTCTCTCTATTTTATATATATAGAGAGAGAGAGAGAGAGTGAGAGAGAGATTTGTTCTCAAATGTGTTCTCTTTTTCCCTTTCTCTAGTTTACAATTGGTCAAGACTAAGGTGTTCATTGTAAAGATGTTCTCTTTGCTCAAGTGGTCCATGGTATAGAAGCCAAGAGGGGACAGTAAGGACTGCTAATTAATGACATGATTGGTACACTCACAACAGAACTCTCCCCTGCAATCTGTCTTCTTAACTTCTGCTCAGACACTCTGCCCAATTAGGCCTGGATTCAATTAATGCTCATTCACACGTCCCTGACTGCATTAGTCACTTTAGAGCCTGCTTGCTGTGCTCAGCCCGTAGCTAGCTTCTCTAAGCTGCGACTGATTTGAAAATCACATTATAAAAGATAGACCATGCATTTCACAGCAAAACAGATTTCTAATAATATAAATTTACAATGTTGCATTAAACAGAAAACAACATCACACGGAAGAGTAGAAAGAATGCCAGTTAGACTGTCTGGATGAAGTTTGGCCTTATTGTTGAGGTAAAAAATTACAAGGTCAAATAAGAAATAAAGAATGACTTTGGTGCTTACATAGAAAGTTGTATTAGAAGAAATAAGTAACATATGTTAAATTTATTTTTGTTGTCAAATTGTGTTGCTTATGAAACACACACACACACACACACACACATACACACACACACACACACACACACACACACACACACACAGTAGCAGGGATAAGAATATTTGATGACACACACAGCCCTCTTCAAATCCCTGACTTTAAATCTATGTTGGATCAAGCTGGATTTTCCTGCACTGCTGCTGCTGCTGCTGCTGGGACCACGACTCTGAGAAACAACAGAGATGCCAGTCCATGCTGCATTACATAACAGCCCAAATATTATATAATTCAGACTTTTTTATATAAATAATTCATCCTAATCCTGTATATCATTAAACAGATCTCAGGAGATAAGGCTTTTTAAGAACAATGCACAACAGAACTGCTCTAATCTACATGTCACTGTATGGTGAACAGATGCCAGTTCAGTGTTTTTTTTTTCCTTCTGTAAACCTTTGAAAAATGATGTGTGAAGGAACAGCAGAAACAGAGGGGTGGACTTCAAAATGGCAAGCTGTAAGATTAAATAAGAGCTGTGGCTTTGGCTTCCTAAGTCTGCCACTGGCTCTGATAAAACTGTACAATGGAAGTGAATGATTGAGCCTATTCCTCCGTGAAAACTCTAGTAATAAAAGCAGTGAGGAAACAGGCAGTGTTTTTATTTTTACTTTGGTGAATATAGTTTAACAGACTAACTGGCAAGCTCTTTTTTCAATAGAAATTTCAGTTAAAAATTATTATGAATTTCTTAGCCATTAAGAGATTATGTAAATTAGTTTAAGGGGTTTAAATATATAGAACCAAAAACTGGCTCGAGGGCCTAACTGTGTGTGAGAAAAGATCAAAAGTTTTTAATTTACATCACTGTGTGATAGTAAATACTAAGTCCTATAAATTTAACTTATTGGAAAAACAATGTTTTCTTATAAGAACAAATTAATATATATCAGAGATAATAAACATTATTTATTATATAAAAACAGTGACAATATATATTAGGCCATCTGGTAGATAAAGATAACCTTGCACAGGAAGGAGGCTTCTTCTCTAATCCCTATATAGATGATATGCCAGCTGCCTATATGAGGTGGGTGAAGGGCCGCATGCCATCTAGGAACACTTAAGCATGTGTGTAGTGCATTATGTTGTATTAATAAATACAAGAAGTGTTATTTTTAGATATACAGCAGTGTATTGGGCATGAATTCTTTACCTTCATTTGCTCTGCAAATGTAAGTCTTTGGCAATGTCATGTGCAGCTCAGCTCAACCAATCCTCCTGTAACACGCTGGATGATATGTGCAAAATGCTATGAAGCACGTTTTCCTGACATGTGAAAATAGGGCACTGGACAGTGTTCTCAATGCCAAACACGTATAAAGGGGCACATCTGCAAAATCATATATGTAACATGAATGCGTGAATGCTTGTACATGCACTGGAGCGGAACAAGGATCTTCAAACTCGCTTGTTGGATTGCTGCTTTTTCAGAACAAAGGCAATACGATTTCTTCCCCAGAATATGAGCCACCACCTTTCACGCTCGCAGAGCATTTCAAGTAGACAAATGCTGTCCTGGCCCTTTAAATCTCCACCTTTCCCTGCTCCTGAAAACACTTACAAACACCCACATATGGTTGCATTTAGTTTTTTGCCACAAGTGTTTAAAAACAACTGGGTGGCACATTACCTAATGCATCAGACATTTGTCTGATGGTAGAGAAGGGGACCAAAGGAACAGACAAAGTGTTTCTTGGAGGCATGGTCATGCATTTGTGACATAATCCTAATAGTTATAAATGAAAATTAAGTCTGTGGTCTTTATAGTGTGCGGTTGTTAAGTGGTCAGCTATGGCAAATGCTTGTGGAGAAAGTGGATATAGCCAAATTCTGCCTAATCCTGTAAAGCATAAAAATCCACAAAGGGTGCCAGTGACTTCTATAACACAAACAAACCATATTGTCAGCACTGAGGAACAGAGGAGAACAACAAAGAAAATTTTCCTAGATTATTGCACTTTTGGGAGGGTATGTGTGGGGAATGACTGCAAGTGACCACAGGGCAGTGAGTTCAATGGGGCCAGGGGATCCTAACACACACCCCAAACCCTGGCCAAGCCGTCACAGTCCACAGAGCAGCTCTCGAAAAGAGGGCCAAACAGTGAGGAAAAGAAGGGCAATATATTGGACAAGCAGGAAATAAAGGTCAAAAGACAAAACAAAACATAATAAAAAAAAAGAAGGGGGACGAGTGAGGGGGCCAGTAAAAAGGTTGTTGAGCATCTGGTCTTAAAACCAGAACTCGATCCTCTGGGTATGTTAAACAGATATCAGCAAAACATTAGCAATGTACAGTATAATCAGTTGGGGTTGGAATCACATATAGCCCCCACAATTACAATACTTGAGTTTGAATACAGTGCAACTTATTAGTCAAACCTAATCTAGTCTAACTGACTGCAAATATACAAAAACTTGTTTTGTTTTATTTAAAACTTTTAAAATTTTCTTATCCTTCATATTCACAGCAACTTCAAATAATAGGTAAATGTAAATAAATATCAGCACTTGGGTCTTGCTTTATCATTACTATTTTTCCTCTGTAATCTTGCAATGCTAAGCTGCAGTGATTTTTTTCTTCAACCACTAATATCCAGATGACTGTAAATGTGTGTGTGAGGTAGAACTGGGTGCGTGTTTCTCTTTGTGAGTGTCAGCATACAGCTCCACATCATTAAAGAGACATTGTTCAGTCAGTGTGAGATGCAGTGGCACGAAAATGAGAGCTCTTCATGTGGGAGTAAAACACTTAATTAAATCTCCCCGACATCACATTTGTGGGCGAATGTCAATCCTTTTATTTCACCCAGGAATTATCTCAGCTAACAGAAGCCTCAATAAAAAATATAGCTAAAAAACCCCTTTCCCTGTGTTTTTACATAAGCAAAATGTCACCAGTCAGCAATAGCGTTTACTCTAAACCTGGCACATTCAGCCAGAGCGAATAATCATCCATAGGGAACGCATTAATTAGAGGTGTTTTAAATTAGACAAGTGGGTGTCTTAATCCAGTGTAGTAAATGTGTATCCCTCTTCTCTCCCTGTCTCTTTTGGAGGGATAGCTGGCTCGCCGTATTGCTGTTGATGTCTAAATGTGAGTAAGGTCTGAGCTCCTGGGCTGATCAATGGCCATCAGTCACTGGTCATATGCACTCGGCACACACAAACATACACGCAGTGCGTGCATACTCTCAAGTCCAGAATAAAACACAATGCGTGTCGGAAGCGCATGTCCGTAGGTCTCAGAGGAGTGAGCCGTGCTCTCTGGAGACATCATATTCCTGGAAACATGCTATTTCTGCCAGTGAATCATAAATCATGCAGTGGCGAGATCAGGTCAGGTCCAGATGGAGAGAGAATGAGAGAGAGAGAGAGCAAGAAATGGATAAAGAGAGAGAGAAGAAGAAAAGAAGAGGGGTTAGAGGAACAGGACTGTCATGTTAAAGGCTACAACAGGCCAGCGGGACTGCAGAAAGGGCACATGGTAATACTGGCATTTAATCAGGATGCTGCTGAACGTGGTGAGAAAGAGAAATGGCCCAGGGCTCCAGAAGCCAGATTCGTAGGGCTGGTGAGATAGAGAGAGAGAGAGAGAGAGAGAGAGAGAGAGAGAGACAGAGACAGAGAGAGAGAGAGAAAGCGCTTTATAACCATTCTTTCATTATGCAGGCCTTTTGATCTGGCATAGGAAGTCACTACAGCAAAATGAGCCTCTTAGGTTCAACTCTTGCATTGCTTTGAGCTGAAAATGGTATATACACACTCATTGAAGTATATTAATGAAGTTGCTGTCTCCAAGTGCAGATAAAGCTAACGTTACCTGTAGAACACCAAGTCCTCTGCACCCCTAAGAGCTTGTGTGCTGGAGGCTGTGTCTGCAGTGATTAACACAGGTATGTTCTGACAGTGGCAGTATACAAATACACACAGCTTCACAGTGAGTCTCCTTGCCACCCTCTCTTTTCCCAGTCCGTGCAACTGCATCTGTGTTTCACACAGTGTGGGAACATTTAACAGCAGTCCCCATATCCTCTCTCTCTCTCTCTCTCTCTCTCATACACACAAACACACACACACAGACACACAAACACAAGGATTAGATGAATTCTAAATGTGGACATCTGAATAATTCATGGACTTCACCCCTGACTGAAGGCCTTTTGCTAAGCTAAAGCTTGCACAGAGCCATGCGTTAAAGCTTGAAATATCTGCCCAAAGCTGATAGGACCTGACTATTCACATCAGGTTCAGTTTGCTGATGTTTAGACATCGGTTCTTAGGTGTTTGTTGGCTATACTTGAGGTTAAATCAGTACTGGGAGGCATGAAGTGGAGGAGCTGGGGGTGTTTCATTGCTACTAATAAAAATAATTAAAAAAAAATAAAAAAAAAGTACAAAAATTTGGACATAATAAAGACCAAAGGGTAGTTTTTAATGCATTTGTGTATTTGTGTGTATGTGTGAGTGCGTATGTGTGTTGTTGGCTGCCTAAGGGGTTTGCAACTAATACGCAAGCTGTAGGTAGCATTAGGTAGCACAGTGCTTAGATAGCGTTTGTAACGATTCGTGCCCTTCCACGTGTCTACGTTGTTTTGGTTTCTGCCACGTGTCTTGTCATTGTGTTCGTGTGTAGCCACGCCCCCCAGCTGTGTCCCATGTGTTGTTAATTCGTTAGTCAGGTGTCGTCTATTTGCTGTGCCTATTTAGTCCCTTTGGTTTTGCTTAGTTTTGTGGTTTGTCTGTTGTTATTCCGCTGTTGGTCCTCGTCGTGTTTAAGTTCTCTTATGCTTCGTGTTTTGTTTCCTCTCTTTACATTCAGTGTTTATCGTGTCTTTTTAAATAAATCTCCTTTTTCTTTTAACACTACGTTCTCCTGCGCTTGCCGTCAACTCAACCCGTTATCGTGACAGCGTTGTTGTATATTGTAAGCCTTTCTAAGCCTTAAAGTGGTAAAAAGGTCAACTATTGTAATAATGTCTCTGGTTTGGATTACATTAATTTTTTCACTAGTATACACTAATCAGCCATAACATTAACACCACCTGCCTAATACTGAATAGGTTCCCACCATGTTGCTAAAACAGAGTGTGTTCTGACAACTTTCTGTCAGAGTCAGCCTTCACTTTTTATACCACAGAGTTCTTCTGTGGGATGGGACTAGACAGGCTAGCCTTTACTCCCCAAAAGCATCAGTGAACCTTGGACCCCCTTGCTATAGGAATCATAGCAGTATAGACAGATAAATCTTAAAAAACAATCAGCATCCAACAAATGTATAGATTTGAACAGAATTTCACATTCATTTCCAGTGTTTGATTATGTACTTCTTGTACTTTGAAAGAGCAGAGCATTTAGTTGAACCTGGGCTAAAATAAGTCATTTTAATTCATTTTAAGGCATTTTACTCCACCTGTAGTAATAAAGACTGCATTTCTCTGTAATGCTAATATTGGTAGATAAAGTGCCAATTTTCACATTATATAAAATTTGCATTAGTATTGGCATTCGAAATCAGAATAGATATATATATATATATATGCTTTAAGAAAATATTGGATATCAGCTTCAGCCCACAATTCCCATAGTTAACAAGTAACTAAAGCTTACAGTTCTATAAGCTTACAGATTATGACCTATAGTAAGCCAGGCTATTATCACAAGTATGTCCCAACAATCATATTAAAAATAGTGAAACAGCAATAACATCCCCAATATAGCCTGAATTCTGTCTGTACTTTTGTCCATTTGTATAGATGGATAACTTTGACCGAAGCCTTTTGACAAGCTTTATCAACCAAAATGTCAAGTTTAATTTTATTTTCAAGTGGTGGTGGTCAGGATCAGTCTGGTTCACATAGACTTTTGTCAGGTTATGGTTGGTTTTGATTTAGACTTTGCTGTTCTAAGATTCAGGCCAAATATTATTGCTCCACGTTTGGGTTCAGATCAAAACTTCAGGTTCATCCTTGCCTCAGCACACTGGGAGCCAGACACAACATCCTGCTGTCTTAGCAAAACACACACCAAGACAGGAAAATGAACTTACTGCATTACTGCTGTGCAGGACATGGTAGCTGCTACACCTTGTCCACTCTTGCCTGCTCTATACTGTGAGACAAGGGCCAGTCACGTGACTGAGCCTGCACTTTTAATTGCAACCACATTTATTGAGGTGGAATGCTCGTAAAGTAAAAAAGGGTTTTGTGCCAGCTCAAAAAGAGAGTGCGTTAGGGAAGGGAACAGGATAACAGGCTGTTGCGTGTGGCAGAGGTGTTGTTTTGAGATGTGACCAGGCTGGAGAGATGCTGACGGATCTGATCTGACGTGAGCGAGCGCTTCAGCGCAAAAGACTCCACTCCACAGAGAACACGGCATAAATAAAAGAAACACAACTGATCTGTCAAATGAGATACAGAGCACTCTCTCTCTCTCTCTCTCTCTCTCTCTCTCTCTGTGTATGTTATGTTCTGTGTTCCCTGTGACTCACCAGAGGTGTTTTATTGACTTTTGTGAAGCTGTTTGTACCTCAGGGACTCACGAGAGAAAAGCAGACACCAAACACAGAGAGGTAGACAAGAGGGAGGAGAATGAGTCAGTGAATCAACGTGTGTTTCAATGAGTGAGTGAGTTGTGTAACTCCTGAATATGAATATACATGTCATTAAACGTGCATCATATCACACCTGCAAGATGCTTACAAAAAAAGGCTCCAAATGATCGTCATCTTGGTTTTAGGAGAAACTTTAACTGGTACAGAAGTTAAATGTTTTAAATCTTCTTTTTAGAACATTTAAATACTATCCAATAAAAATTTCTTTACATAGCCAGATTGCTCCAAAGAATGCAGTGGAGATCCTTCATGTGCAGGCCCAGATGATCTTTCCTTATGCTGTGCTTAAGGGTACAATGATCATGGGTAGCATCGGCAGTGCAGGGCTGAAATTTAAATCAAGCTATTAATGTGAATGTGACAAATAATATTTCAGCCTAAATATCGTCTAAAAACAAAAGGAAAAAAATTAGGAAATAATATGATAATAAATATGATAATAAATAGGTAAATCAACATTATTTCTAGGGAATTTATTATGCAGCTTTGTTAACCCAGTTAAACATTTTACAGAGCTACACTGATAGTACAGTTACTTCTCCAGATGATTACCACTCCAGTGACCACCATTAATAACATAACATGGTGAGCACTTCATCAAGAAAAATTTTAGATCTTTCAGAAAAATCAGGTACAGTACGAACTGTGTGTACTCAGTGAGCAGTTTGGTTTGTCAGAACACTGGCATGGAGGCAAAGCTATTGACTTTCACATGTTTTTCATCTTTCATGTAAGTATTTCAATCCATTATAACAAAATATTTCTAGACTTGAAATTTCTTCACAGAGGTATGATCTTGATGAATTGCTTTCCTTGTTCAGGGAAAACTGAGCCGTTTTTGAAAATGCTAACAAAAAATTGATAACATAGTATCTATAAACAATTTACATTGTTGCAGACGATTACTTCATTTAATGAATCATATTGAATTTATTCAACCAAAAAAAAAATCTCTATGGATCAACAAATCAAAAATCAGAAAGTGTCTTAATAACTAATATAATTGATAATGATACAGAACAGTGACAGCTTTTTTTATTCCGTATCACGCTAGGTTTTTTTTGCATATCAATAGCATCATTAAACCACATTGTTCATTTTTAAGCTTGGTGAGAAAGAAAACACTTGAATGTAATGCAATATTTTTTAGTTGGGCCTCAGAGCAGAGCTCACCCACCTGCAATCTCTCATCCTCCAATAACCTCTCTGATGCTACAATAACTGTGCTTACTTCACTCACTCTTTCACTTGCTTGCTCACTCGCTCACCCTGTCTGCCATCTCATAGCAAAGTGATCTCCCATCACATGGTCCAAAAAAAGAACTCAACAGCAGAAACGGATTTCTCATAAATCAACTGAGATTTTCAGCGCCAGCATCAATCTCTAGATGAGATGCATTTTTTTTCCTCCTGACAAAAGTCCCAGAATAAATTGTCTCTTTCCTTTTGATAAGCACTGCACCGGAGCTCCTCCACTCTGTTATGAACAGGTTATTTTGGCAGCCATGTCTTTTAGAGCCTGCTACACTCAGGAATATTTATCTTGTTCTAATTTGAATGCCCTCTTTAACATTTATAATGAGCAATGCACATAAAAGTACAAAGCAGTTATTCTGCTGACAGGTTAATATTCAATATGTTGTTTATGGTCTAATAATATGGTCAAATAATAATCTATGAAAAATAAGGCTTTCATATTTTTGAGGCACTTAAAGCCATTAAGCATCATGGATTATTAACAGCATGGAGTTTATTTGTGAGCCATGTGAGGTGAAAGCACCGCATAAGCTATAAAGGGAAAATGAGAGGCCCTCATGGGACACACAACCGTGTAATGACAGGAACAGCATGAGCAAGGAGAAGACACACACACATACGCAAACACACATACACATATACACACTAATGGCTCCATGACAGAAACCACTACCAGTGTAAAAGCAGCCAAAGACACTCAGAGGCCTCCCTGCATTATTCAGAGAGTGTTAATAATTAAGCAGTGTACTCATTTCAAATCATGTATCTACAGTCAAACTTGCTGCTACGTTTCTGCCAGCTCAATTTGAAGCCCTGAACCAAGAGATAAAGAGATTATGATGCTCCACAGCCGCCTCTAAACCATGCTCTGTACAGCACCGAGCAAAACCGCTCTGTATTCTGGCTCTCTGCAGGACTCAGCTAGAGACAGCATTACTGCATGCCTGCTGATTCTGTTTAAGCTACAGCTCTGTTACGGCAATGCTTGAGCTGCTCTTTAACCACAGACAGGGCAGCAACACAATATATTTTAGTTATATTCCTAAGGACCCAGTGCATTTGCTTTTTAATTCCTCTTAAAAATTGTGAAAACTAAAGCAAGCTATTTCAGAAACCTTCCCCAAAAAGAATCTAAATGTACCAATAATTTTATACATTCCCTTTTCTGAGTCTCCTTTTCTCATTTTGCTATGTAGCTGAACCTCTGCAGAGTCACAGAGTGTGACTGAATAAATCAAGCTCATCGGAGTGTTGGTAAGCTAACAGGCAACTCCTGATGCTCAGAAATGAATTTTTCATTACAGAAAATATACATTTTTCTATGTTTCAATCAACAGTTATGTGAAAATGTTTGAATATGACATCACATAAGATGGACGGCACAGTGGTGCAGTGGTTAGCACTGTCGCCTCACAGTGAAAGGTCCTGGGTTCAATCCCCGGGTTGGCCACAGGTGCCTTTCTGTGCGGAGTTTGCAAGCTCTCCCCGTGTTCGCG
>JBBPDA010000145.1:21137961-21148600 GCA_037974385.1 Arnoldichthys spilopterus
CTCCTGTCCTGGGTGTACCCCGCCTTAGGCCCGCAGTCAGCTGGGATTGGCTCCAGCTTCCCCGGAAACGGAAGAAGTGGTTGGAAAATGGATGGATCACATAAGATAAGAATTTGGCTCAGCATGCATGATGAAGGTATTCACTCCTTTATTAGCTTTCAGTAAAGAAGTTTTACCATCCCTCTTACAGCTTTACACAGCAGCAGCTCTAACAATTCACAGACTATAGCCAGAGTAGGAGGTCATTTAATGAGGCCTGAATGTCACTTTGCCACTTCAGCCTCATCCACCTGAATCGTGCTATCAGTCCTCTTGTAGAGTTACAATCAATTTTCATCTGGTCATGTTTGCTACCACCAGACGCAGGAGAACATGACTTTCATGCCAGCTATGCCAGCTAAGTCATTGCGAAAAATGTGTTTCCATCACCACTTGTTACATTTCACCTTTATCACTAAACCATCCCAAGCATAAAAAAACAACTTTTGCAGTATTATAGCACCAACACCAAGACATGCATGTCCAAATTCTACAGCTTGCATCAGAAGCATCAAACTCTCTGGGAAAGTAAATTAACAATTTTGCTTGATAGAAATCCATATAACCTAATACAGAAGTTCTAAGATCAATTTAGATGTGTAAAAGAGCATAACCACATAAACCACTGCTATTTCAATATCATCGCTATCTAAGAAAAAACAGGTATCTTCAAAATGGTCACTTTACAGGAGAAAGCATACATGACTCTTACCTCTAATGGTAGTTAATAAACGAACATTTTAAAAGTGATTTTGGAGCTTTTGTTTCAACACAAACATTTCACACAATGTAAAGGCCTATGTTTAAGTACTGTTTTGGGTCTTCAAGCCATGGTTTGTATCTAAAATTGGCTTCTTCAAAATGACCATTATTCATAAAAATTGGCTTTTGCCCTTAGTTTATAGCCCATACGTTATTAACAGTATATCATTTTACATATAAACAATATATCAGAAGTGCCAGCTGTTTTAGATTATTTAACAGCTCAACAGTTTGCATGATGTGAACCAGATAAAACTACATTAGTCTCATGCAAATCAAAAGAACCAAACAATAAAGTTGAGGCTCATGGACTACACATGTGGTAAGTGCAAAATTGTGTACATTATATTTTTTGTAGAGATGCACAACATCAGAATCATTTTTAATAATAATAATAATAATAATAATTGCTTTTAGAAATGATTGGATTAATTTTAGATTTGTATAAGAGTTATATCATCAGATAAAAATGAGACAGATCCCACTGAGGAGAGAGACGTTAAAACGACATCTTTTCTAGGTCATTTTTGCACGTCCAATTTTGTTCCTCTGAAGGTGCAGACTGTGATGGCAGATGATGTCTTTTTTTCGACATCTTACGAACGTCCAGTATTGACAACCCGGGGACCTCCGGATAAGGGCTAATTTTAGTCCAAATGAGGTCGCTGTGAACGTCTTTTCTACGTAAAATTTATACACAACATACATATATACATAACGTAAGTTATACACAACATTCTTTATAAATAACACACACACAAAAAATCTGTTCAATCCCCACTCATTTCTTTTCATTTTCATTTTTATTATTTCCATCCACACAAATATGGAATACAAAAACAACAACCTAAAAATACAGTTAAAAGGTTTTGTCCTAAAAGAGGGCTGTGTGTCCTCCACATCTTTCGGATAGGGAAAAAATGGGTTAGATGCCTTAAAAAAAATTCCAAATCCTTCTCTAGTTGCCTCGGCCAATCAGAGTGGCGTTTACTGGTTGGGTTATGTTGACGGGCTGGCTCAGCCAATCAGTGCTTGAATGCTGCTAGCTTAGCAAAGTTAGCCAGAGACAGTTGATGAACTATGTTTGATTTAGCTTAAGTTGACTATAAGCCTACCCCTGGTTGGCGCAGTCACTTCGTGACTGAACATTGATTTTTAGGCACTATGATCGTTTTCAGTAATTCCAATTTCATTTTAAGACCACAAAGCTAAAACAGCTAACACTTACATAAATGAACAAACAATTAACTGACGTGGCCGAACGTACCTTCCACTTAATGGCTGATGAGTACACTGAGCACAGCCGAGCGGAGAAGGAAAAAATTCAGATTTGTGCCAAATGCTTAGTGCATTGCCTCGACCAGAGTGGTGTTTACTGGTTGGGTTATGATGATGCGCTGCCTCAGCCAATCAGAGTGGCGTTGACCAGTTGAAATCATAACCATAATTTTTTCACACATTGCATTTCCAAATAAATAAATAAATACATAAATAAATACCTAAATTGGTTGATTAATTAAATACATAACAAAATACTGTACTCAAATAAATAATTAGTAATATATAATGTTTTATCACAAATAATATATATTTATAATTATTAACAATATTAACAACAACGTTGATATTTGTCATAAATTAAGAAATTAATTATATTCATTAATAATGTAAATTTCCTGCACCTGTGTTAGACGTCCCCATGACGTCCAAAAGTCTGATTCAAATGTTTAACTGCATATTGATGTCTGAACTAAGTCTGGTCGTAGTTAGACGTCCAAATAGAGGACATAGTTTGCACGTCGTGTAAAAGTACAGAATTTGTCTTGGACTGACGGACGCAATATAGACATAATCTGCCCGTCCATAACATGTCTAATGTGCAGTGGGATGCTTAGATTTAAATGACAGTTCAAACCAATATCTGATGAAGTGTTCATTGTGCTCTGGAAACATTTAGGCAATAATGGGTTACTACTATGTCTGATTTTGATTTATTTTTACTGTAGTTGTGACCTTACAAAAATGAATGGTATATTTCTCAATAATGATAACACAAGTACATTTAAATTCCTACATAAAAATATTCAAGAAAAAATTTGATTTTGGCATTGGCTCAACATTCTACTGACTGGGGCACTGTTTGCCAAAATACAACTAAAACAGACAGGGGTGCTGATTTTGGGTAAAAATGTTCTTAATATAAAGCAAACTGGACATATACAAGAATAGCTCAGACTATATAAAGTTTTCAAACTGCTTATCATCATTTAAAATGTTTCAATCTCAAAAGGAGCTAGGCATAGCAAGACACATGCACACGCATCCATGCCGGTCTAGAGCCCACCAGCACTGTTCCATACATACAGATCAGATGCACAGATCGGGAAATAAACAAACAGATGCAGGAACACCACTAATCAGCATACATTAAGCACTAAAATGATCTTTTCTCTCAACGCTGGATTTAGCGTCTGTGGTTCAGGTTTAACCACAGCCTGAGTGATGTCATGGCTTTTTCCCAGCTGAGTGTTACATAATCTCAGTCAACTCAAGTGTCCCAGAAGCACTGATGATGACATCATGCACTGAGCCAGGTCTAACTGCCCATTATGCAGCTGAGAAAGAAAGAGAGAAAAAGGGAGAGATAGAGGGAAGACTAAATTGGGCACATGTGCATCAGCACGGCAGCGGAGCGTAAAAAACCCAACAGCGCAGCTAAAAATAAACAGAGCAAACAAGGCAGAAGAATAAAGCAGTTCCAGAAACAGCCCCTCCATCAAGTGCTGCGTTAGTTATGAGTGAGAGCTCTTCTTCAGGCCATCATTGCTTTACTTCATTAGAACACAAGAGACTTGACTGGCTGTCTTTGGACATGTGAAGCACAGCATGTATGGAAGCAACATATGAAAACCTGGCTGTGCTGAGTAAGGCTTGTGGAATTCTGCAGCTGTACTAAAATTGCAGGAGAGTGCAGGCTGTTACCTAGTGAGAACCCCATGGTAAGAGATGAGGGTCAACACAGGTCAGTTAAACCTTAGTCCCTTAGTCCCTTAGTTAAACCTTAATCACAAAAGTTTCTCATTTCTACAGTATTTAAACAAACAACTTCTAATCTACTGAGGTATGCAAAATTTGATCATCCCCACTTAAACAGCATGCTTTATTGATTTTCTAATCAAAAAAATCTTCTGCAAGAAATAAACGTACCTATGACATTTTTAATTGACATTATTTGCAGAGCTTAACATGTTGGGGAAATGAAACATAAAATATTAAATCCAGCTTTACTTCTGCACAGGCCACATTTTTTATTTTATTCCAATGGGTTTAATTCAGCAAGCAAGTTATTATGCATTAAACTGTGCCGATGTATACCAAAAATCAACAAAACCTATAAGACCAGAATCACCCAAACAGCTGTAAATACATAGTCTGAGTCAGTACAAAGCTTAAATCTTGAGGGGTAAAGCGTATGACATGCTATGATAATATGGTGCTGGTTATTTGTGAACTTCAATGTTTAAATGAGGACATTGCATTAGATGGCATAATGTGAATTATGAAATAAAAAATGCATTCAATTTATATTCATTAAATTACACAAATGTAAGGACTGTGTACAAAAATATATAAAAATGTACTAAAATATCTCTCTTCTAGTTATAGATGTACGCACTGTATCTGTTTTTTGCTTAGAATCCACATATCTGACAGAAGTTCTTCACTTAATTCATAGAATAAATGAGTAATAATTAAAATCACATTACATGCTCTTTGCTATGGATGATGCTTCCATAGTTAGAGAAGGCTACTGAGCCCTGCTCCTTTTCTGTTGACTTAAAAAACTGTAAAGCATCTTAAAATCATTCCATCGAGTGGAGTCCGAAGTACTGCACTACACACTGAATTGTGCCCTAGACATTCTTTTCAGAGAAAGCACAATAATGTCACAGAATCATGTGAAAACCTAAAAGCTTTAGAAAAAGTGGGTCTGGCTGAAATACAGGTGGGCTTCTTCTTAGTCTGCCTCTTGCTGCTCTGGCACTGATGAATGTGGGGTCCAGGAACATGGTTAGGAGGCATATCAGAGGAGAGAATGAGAGGATTCTACAGTGAAACACACACACACATGCCCGCACATTCTGCACTTTTGCACCCTGTGTAATTATACACAGTGGGAAGTCCTCGCACTGAGCAGTGCGCCGTGGAGCAAACACAGCGTCCACTGCTGCACCTCCAGACCTTTATGCCTTTAATTGGCCTGAACTATTCTCCTCTCTCCAGTCCAACTTTACTACTGTTAGAAGTTGTGAGGGACATGCTTAAAAAAAGGAAAGGTCATTTAGGGTTTAGCCACTGAGGAGGAAAGGTAGCTGCTGTTGGGTGATTTAAACAGCTCATACAAAAGGAGGTGTCAAAGTTCACAAAATCCAATAGGTTCACCATCATGATGCTTTTCTGGGTGACCTGAAGGTGAATTCAATTTCCCTGCATAAGTGGCTCCCTTGAGTCTCTGTCCTTGGCTATCTAGCTTCCATATTCCCTCCCAGGGAGATGGTTTAAATTTGCAGGTAGCCAACTAATGATGATCTTTCTTATTGTTGAAAATATACTGTGTCACACTTAATTTTGATTTATTGCCATAGTTCAGTGGAAAATCGTTCCGGGAACTCCCAGCTGCTGAGATCTAGGGGTTTCTAAGAAAACTGTGAAGTAGTACTGAGGTGTAGTGATGGAAAGAAGTGCTGTCATTAATGATGTATAAAAAAGCATCTCAAAGCCAGAGCATCCTGACATCAAAATGTGTTTAACAAATTACAGGAGGAAATAGAAATAAAGTACCATCAAAGTAAAGTTTGTTGATACAGACACAATGTAAACAACAAAAATATGAAAAACTATGAATATTTGCAAAAAGAAATTATTCAAAACACAAAATAAACAGATGTAAAATTAATATTTTATATTTTATTTTAATTTATTTAATTGCATTTAAATGTACATAAATCAATCAATGCTTCTAAAAATAAAGGTTCCTAAACAGTTCTTGACATTAACTTATATAATTAGCTTATATAATGTAATTGCTATATAGAGTTAATTATCTTCAACAATCTTCAAATTCTTCAAGGCAGCAGATTTCAAACCAGGTCTCAGTGACTCCCAGATGGCCCTTTTTCCCCCATCTACTGCAAGCTGGATTGAATTGGATAGCTGGTAGAAGCACCTAAATGCATTCTTATGTAATTTATTATATTAATGACACGTCATATTGCTTACACAGCCTTATTTTGAGGCAACATTCTATTGAAACATAGTGTTACTATTCATATGCAATATATTCTTAACAAAACTATTCACTAAACAATCTAAAATCATCTGTAACACATCTTGATGCATCTCACAGTCTGAATCAAGCTCATCACATGGTAAGAGAACCATAAGAGAGCTGCCCATTCTCAGAGAGAAGACTTCAGCCCACATGCCCGTTCTCATTGCTTGGAGCAAGTGTGATGTGTGTGTGTGTGTTTTCATATGCAAGTGTGTCTATGTGCTCCTCTCTAACACGGCCTCGCACAGGGTTGTCAGGAGTCTTGGCAGGCATGCTCATCTGAACACCAAAGCGTTGCCTTCACACTTGTCTCTTCTGGACGACCTTGCTCACTGTACAAGCACTTATCTCACTCCTATCAACACTCTGGCACCCTGCGTCAGAACCAGCAAGGTAAAACTCTAAGAGTGCAATTGGACACTGACTCACACACACTCTAACTCACACACATTCTTCCACTGCACAGCCATATGTGACATCAGCACACCTTAGCTAATGAGTTTAACCCTTAGAAATAGCCATAATCACCAGCAATTATAAAATCATGTCAAGTCTATTTCTCTTAAAAAGGCTCCAATTGATACAATGTGATAAGTTTAGAGATAATACACACTTTTTAAGTACAAGCAGCAATTATGACAATTATGATTGTTTACAATTATTTTACCTTTTACAATACATTCTTTTCTTGAGCAATCAAAAAACATCACTTTTATATTTTTGCATGACAATGTTCTCTTCTTTGGTAGAAGTCATATAAATTAAGTGTAAATGTAAGTCATGACCTAACTATGAAAATATGTAATACCAATTAAATACTGGGCTAAAAAAGGCTAATAAAAATCAGTCATTGGCCAATCTGGCTGTAAGGAAATTGTAGTCATCCATAATATTCCATTGTCACTGTGTCAGTGCAGTATATTAGCATAGCAACAAAACTCTACACTGTTTATATCACATTCTACATCAGTGTTTAAAAACTCCTGCAGCACTGCAGTATGTGACCCACTCTGTACAACTATTCAATGTCAGTGTCACTGCTGTGCTAAGAATGATCAACCATTCAAATAACATTAAACCCCACTGACAGGTAAACTGAATAGCATTAATTATCTCATAATGGAACCTCTCAAGGGGTGATAAATACTAGGCAACAAGCAAACAGTCAGTCAGTTCTAGAAGCTGATGTGTTGTAAGTAGGGTTGCAAAGGGCTGGAAAATTTCCAGATGCTTTCCAGAATCTTTTCATGGGAAGTTAAGCTGGGGAACTTTAAAAATATTCCAAGTTGGAAACTTTCCATGGGAATTTACAAGAATATATGTGAACAGGAATTAACTGGAAATTTAGGGGGAATTTCTACACACTATTTAGAAATATTAATATACACATTTGTTTGGTCATAGCAAACTTGCATGCAAATATGTATTTATTAAATTTTATAAATTACATAAGATGAAAAAAAGACACAAATTCATGATGAACAGATGAACACTGCACTACCAGCATGCTAAATCAAACTATATTCTTATAAAAGGCAGAAGAAACAGCATCACAGCTGAGCAAGCTAACACCATGATAAAATAAAATCTTCATCTTAAATTTTCAATGAAATGGTGTTAGCTAGCTTACATTAAGTATCTCTGATTAACATTTAAAACATGTTTAAATATAATTGCCCCAAGTAATATAATTGAAACTAGACTGGATGTAGTAATTAAGCCTAAATGTTTTGGGCTAACCTGCAGTTCTGCAAGTTTTTAATTTATTCCAGTTATTTCACAAACATTCCCATTAATTCCCACGTAAAGTTTACAACTTTGAAAACTTCTGGATTTTTTTTTGTAACCCTAGTGTAGTGTTGACAATGGCCAAGTTGTGATGGGTAGATGACTCCAAAATGGCAGATCATGTGAGGTGGTCCCACTATGCAGTGGTTAGTACCAAAAGTAGTTTAAGAAAGAACTAATGAACCAATGTCATGGGTGCCCAAGGCTCAATTGTGCATGTGGGGGCATAAGGGTACACCATCTGGTCCCATCCCAAAAAAGAGCTACTGCAGAATGTTAATACTAGACAGGTGTCAGAACACACAGTGCTTTATAGTCAGAGCTGTTTTGGTGGCATTAAGGGGACCTAGAAAATATTAAGTAGATGGTTTTAATGTTAGGACTGATCAGTGTATGTACTCAGTGTTTGAATAATTTCTCAACAGGTATAACATATTGTTTTTTCTTTTCAAGTGTACTATTATTGAGTCTCTCATATCTACAGTATATGCAGACCATTCACAGTCCAATCCAACTTCACATATAGGAGACATAGACGTCTTGCATTCTGACACACTTCCACGTATAGAAGTGCGTATATGTCTGTGTTGTGGAAAAGCTGAGCTATGCAGAAGTTCCGTAGTGGGAGAAGCAAAAGTGTTCACACATAAACATACAAGAGCACACATGTAGAGGGAGAGAGATGCTGATGCAGGGAGACACATCGCGTGTAGTGAACCTCCTCGTCACTATGCTGAGTAATGTGACATTTAGCCCCCTCTCTCTCCCTTCACTCTCTCCATCTCTCTCATGTCTTCCCTCCCTTCCCTCCAGACTGCGTCTTAAATCATCTACACAATATGTGGTGAATTCGTTTTGTCATGATAACATAAAAACATGCACATGCAAGCTACTAACATGCAGAAGGATCACATGGCACTGCATCAGAGAATAAAACTAGTAGCGTTTCCATGGAGCTTTTTGATTCCAGGCAGCTTGTTAATGTACATAAAGCACGTCCAAAAAAAAACAAAACAGATGTCACCAATCAGGCCATGGGTGAGACAATAAAACATCTGGAATATGAGAGATATCACACTTGGGAAAGAAGAGGGAAAGAAGACTGTGAATAAAGATGGAAGTATTTGTGGTAATCCCTCAGCACAACTGTTAATCTTGCTGATATATTTTATCATAAACAAAGGCCCATGCTGTGTGACCATTCCAGAAAAATTGCATCCAAGCTGACCGGCCCCAGAGTAATAGTGTCACTTGTTTTGTCATATGCAATGCTGATTTTAAAAACAAGTTAAATACACTAACAAGTGATGCATAATACCATTTGAATCATATATGAATCTGCAGTATATCTTTAAAATGTTAGTATTTGATATTTCAAGTTGACAATTGATGTTTTTATTGTAACGTAGGAAAACATCATTTGTAGATGAGACTGGGCTACTGAACTAAAGTGTTTGCATTTTATTTATTTTACTGCACATTTCCCATATCTTACCTTAATCTTCAAACATTGTAATGAATATTATCTTGAATATTGGAATATTGTATTAGAATAAGAAAAGCTCAAGACATGTTTCACTTTGTCTAAATGGAAAAAAAAACACTGAACATGTAATTCTTACTATAATTAGTAAGAAGAAAAAGCTAATAATAATAAAAATAATAGTAATAATAATGTACTTTTAGACTTTTATATATTTATTTTGCTTGTGTAGATGCTTTTAAATTTAATTGAAATAATACAGGGTAAACCACTTATAAAACTTTTCATAGTTTGTTGCATAATATGGAGGATCCTGCCCAATCCTACTTAGTTTCTGCAAGTTTCTATGCTGTTTGAATGTGTCAGTGATGAGCAGTGAAGAGGGGAGTGATGAAGGTTTTGAGTAGGGATGCTTAAAAAATTATCTGCATTGGACCAATAATTCAACATGACATGTGATGACACATTTATTGGGCTCTAGAAGAGCAGACGCTCTTACTGCACTAAATGTCTGCTTTCATTCATTTTACTGCATTAGTAAGCCTAGAGAAATAAATGATATATTACTAGTAAATGTGCTACTTCAAAAGAAGTAGGGAACCTATCTGCACTGCAGCTGGAGTTAAAATTGATAAGCTAGGAATGGGGTCTCACAAACAGTCTAAAGAGTCTGGTCTGCAGAGCTGCAGCTGCATGACGCTGGTGACAAGATAGCATTTAGATAACCATTTGTTTGCTCATGGATGTGCGTGGGTTCATAAAATGGCTTTTCTGTTTTCTAGAATTTTAAATATCTGATTTATAGGATATTATTGAAAGTTTGTTGTAGTCCAGGGCCAATGATTCTTTTAAATTCAGAATGTACCATAAATACAATATGAAGCAATTTAATCACAGTACTAGCATTTTGACCAGTCCTGATAACAAATAAACCTCAACAGCCACAAATGCAACTTGTGAACACTTTATATTCACATAAAACTGCATCACAGCTTTGAATCACTTACATTAAATTATTACTGTGTGTATGTGTTTGTACATGATGAGATATAATGTGACATGTTAGGGATGCTTGAGGCACAGATCTAAGCCTGAGGCACAGAGGTAGTGGTAGAAAACAGAGGTCAAACCTCAAAATCTGATTATGGTCTCTAACACAAACACACGCACGCGCACACACACACACACACACACACACACACACACACACACACACACACACACACACACACACA
>JBBPDA010000145.1:21151200-21159047 GCA_037974385.1 Arnoldichthys spilopterus
AAGGCATAAAGTGGGATGAAAGAGCAGCAGCCCTAAACTGAAGAGGTGAATTGCAGGCCATCAGGCCCCTGTACTGAAATCCCCTCTAATGGTCTGAGCCTCCTGTGGTGGAAAGTAATTGGCATTAGAAACACCTGAGGAACCCTAGTTGCTCCAGAGACAATGAGAAAGACAGAGAAAGAGACAAAGAGAGAGAGAGAAAGAGAAAGGGGAGGGAAAGATATAGAGAGATTTCTCAAGATTGTGTATTAAACTGTGTGCAAAATAACTGATGCAAACTGATAATTACATACAGCTTTTTCAAGGGGTTCCAAAGGAAGAAAATATAATGGCACTTTTAAAAAGACTCTATATTATCTTTAAAACAGAATGTAACTATGGTCTTTTAGAATTTACTTAATAAATTATTTTCTCTCAATAATCAACAATCGACAAAAGGGAAATTAATTTGCTGATTTTTTCTGCCTAATTCAATTATTAAGATGTAAACAATGTCATTCAGAGCGGACTGATGTGAAATTCTCAATTCTAAAGATACTTGCCAAGTCAGAATTGTTCACAGTGGTGGAGATAAGAACCACATATTAATACATGTGAAAATAAAGAACTTTTTTATGGTTTAAAGAACCTTCTAATACTGTAAAAGTTCTTCACCAATTCCAGGGTTCTTCTAAGAACCTTTAAATTATGCGGAGGTTATTTAAACTTTTAAAATGTTCTTCAAACTGACCTGTCATTTAAAATGATGGCTCTTTAAAAAATAATTATTTGTTTTAAATGTTCTTTAGGGAGCCAAAAGGGAGTCTTATATGGCATTATGCAAAAGACACTTTCTGGCACCAATATTATGAAAAGCGCACATAGACCCAAAGAAAACAAATTTTTACACATCTGGAATAAGATGAATATTTTTACACTTTAGGGAGAATACCCCTTTAATGAAGTTAATTTTCTCAACACTTACTTTTTACAGCCAGTGAGACACAGTATAAACAGTCAGGCATAATGAGGGGCCATCAGCAGAGATCTTCACATTTATAGTGAATTAGGAAAACCAAGGTTCATATTCTAAATAATTTGCAGGTGAAAATGCTGATCATGGATTGATCTTTTACTTAGAAGTAAATAAAACTACATGGACATCAGTGTTTATACTCAGTGATGTTTGATAAATATAGGCCTATCACTAGTACAAGATTCTTCATAGCTCAAGAGAAAAAAATATGGGGATAAATGAGCAGAAAACACATTTGTCAATCACATTTGCAGATTCACTTTAGATGAGAAGCATGAGTAGAAAACAATCCCATGCCAATTAGAGCACAGACATTAGAGATTAACATTGGCTATTTTTATTTTTGAGTGTAATGAGGTGTTCTAGGACATGGTGTGGCTATCTAAAATCAGCTTTTTTATGTCCTGGAAGAGAGAAAGGCTATTACAAACAGGGATGCATTTAGGTTTTTTTTGATATTTCTAAATGAGGTACAAAGCCAAAGAACTTGTCCACAAAAGGTTTGACACAACTTTAAATCTGTTTGCTAAGCAGAACACCAACAGAAGATAAAAAAGAAAGTCCCTGCTAGCACGCCAATGCCATCTGTATTCACAGGTTTTGAATTAAAAAAGACAGAGTCAAATTAAAAAGTATAATTAAAAAATAATGAGAGGCACTGCCTTGGATGACTAATCAATCTCACTTGTCCAGAATGGCGTAATCTTTTCTGCATTTAATTTTTTTATAAACTGTGCATTTATTGTCAGCTTTTATCGTTTTTTGGTTTCAGCCAAGGAATTTGTTTTTTATTATTTTCAATAATAAAAAAGAGTGTATAGAACTATTAGTAATAGGTCTTCTGAGGTTGAGTGTTCCAAAATAAACAAAAACAATATAATCAAAATGTGAATAACTGAGTTCTCAAAAATGCAGAATTAATAGTTGGATGTGTTTAACTTTATATAGTGAATTTTGTATCAGTTTCAATGACAGAAACATACCTCAGCTTTCCCATTGTCGCTATATGGCAAATTCATATGCCAAGTTGAGCAAGCAACAATCCAGTTCTCTGGCCATAGCATAGGTAGCCTAGTAACACTGGATTCAATTATAACTCAGAGATTAATGCCATGTTAATTTTTTTGTATTTTTCAACCCAAGATTGTATTTTACTAGCTGACTAGGTGGTTACATGACCTCAGTTTTAATGTTTTTATCATTTATATTAATGTGTGTATGTGTACATGTTATTTTTCCTGTACAAAGCTTGACAGGCAGCAACCCTCACACCGCCTACATATTCCTGCAACCACGGGCTACCTGCTGCGTAATCACTCCATCTTACTCACAAACCCCCTTCCCATCTCACTCCTCACCTGCTGCTTCTGCAGGCCGAGCTGCCGTTCTCACTAGCACTTTTCTTAAAAACAGAAATAAAGACTTCACAGAAGTGATTAAAATGATTAGACTGACTGTGGAGCACGCCCTGCTGTACGAATTGCTATGTGGGAGTGCTGAGCAGTAATCTCGTGTGAAATTAGCGCTGCAGAGTTGTGCTCGACCAGCGGCGACAGCGGGACAGCAGTGACGAGAGACACTCCTGCCCCTGTGTGCAGTCTGATTTCCACAGAGAGCCACACTCTCCCTCTGCTGCGAGCACACAGCCAGCACGCCTCTCAAAGGTCGCATGCCACATGACTCATCTCTCCTGTCCTGTCGGCCAACAGTCCAACTGGACACATAAAAGAGCAATGGCAATAGGAACACACCTCAACCAAGTGACCGACCATGAGAGTGTGAGCAGTGTTTGTGGACACCAGGGCCAGACCAATATACCGCTGGGCTTATAAAACTGCCAGGCTTACAGTTCTATGGATTTAACAGGATTAGAAGAAATCTCACAAATAAAACACTGATGATGTCTTCAAATACCATTAAAGGAAAATCACACTGCAGAATACGATGCAAGCATAGTGTTAATTGGGGCTTATTTAAATGCAGACATTTTTAATAAATCAGACCTAATCACACTGAGGCTAACATGACCACTGTAAGAACCTCCAGCAGTGACACCTACTCATTAAGACTAGAGTATGAGGTCCCTGACCTGTCACTGACTTACCAGGTTCATTTTCTGAAAACTTTAACAGACACTAAATTGGAATGCATATCCTGATCTCTGACACAGGGTGGCAGTGTGTATGGGAGCTGATGAATTGCCGAGGACTGTACATTGACCCATAACCTATTCAGCAAAAGGGGCAGTGACCTTGATAGTCCTGTCTAAAAGAAAGGAGAAATGGTAAATTCCATCCACAGTTAATGAAGGCACTAGAGACATCAGACCAGGAATTGTTATTAGTTTGTAAATTGGTAGTTTAACAATGAATCAAAATTATATTATAAAGACTACTGCTAGCCTGCAGCTCTCTGACACCAAAGCTCAGCAATGTTTTAAAAAGAAAACTTTTATAATAATAATAATTGTTAACACATACCTATTTTAGCTCAATGAGGTGTTGTTAATGAGCTGACTATTAATATCAAGTGTGTTGGGAGCAATGAAAACACTAACATGTGCAGCACAGTAAGTCTCCTCTACTAAAAACATTGGGAAAAGAAGATAAAATGCGAAATTTTGCTAAAAATAACTGAGCAAATTTAGTCAGCATAGCATACAAACATTGCAGTATCAGTCAAGCACCAGGAGTGACCAGATAGTGGTCCTCCTCCCCTAGAGGGTTAACAATCAAATAAACTCATCAGCCTAGCCCCCAGCCTGTCTTCAGCAGCCTCAAACAGCGTGGCAGACAATGTAACTTGATGGATGAAGAATTAATTTACAGCACATTAGCATTAGTAATCAAGCTAATCACTGCACTGCCTGTGTGTAATGATGAATGTCTAAATGCTTTGGGTAGACTGAACTGCTGCAATGTCAATTTGTGTCAGCTACAATACAGAGCGCTGAGAGAGGGAGAGACTCTCTCTGAACCATTCCCAGAGAGAAGTGTAAGGTTCATCTGCATGTGTGTATTTATTTATGCATTTGTGGGGACCAAAATGTTTCGATAATGATAGGTAAATACAAAAAATAGCAGAATTGCAGACTTTTGCTGGAAATAAGATGTTTTCACTTACCACTAATACAACTTTTTTGGGCAAAACTAAAACAAAGATTGTGTTTTGATTAGGTTATAGTTAAGGTTATGTTCAGGTGTATGTGTAGTATTATTTAGTGACAGTATCACACAAATCAATTAATCCTCACAAATAAAGTAATACCAAATAAGTGTAAGTGGTAGATAGTGATATAAAGATGTAAAGGGAAAGAGGGGAAAAAGCTTTTCAGAAAAACAAGAATAATTGCATTTAAAATAATTACAGCATTTCCAGAGTCAAGACTAATTAAAGAGAAATGAGACAACATGATTGTTTATCTAAATATAGATTGTTTAGAAAGCATGATTGTAGAAAAAAATATCAGCTAGGAAAAACACAAAAAAGACAAATTCTTTAATACAATTTGTCTAAAGCCAAAACAATGGGGAACTCATGGTAGTAAGGAAACCCTCAACCTGTGCCAAGGCAGCAGGCTGTTGGGGGTGAAGGGGGGTGTATCTGGATTCCCAGCACAGGCAAAAGCTTTAAAGAGCAACTTGGACTTTAATGGCAGGATCAAGGAGATGCTTGGCAAGAAATGAGGCCTCCTAAAACACCAGGACCCCACTTGGAAACATGGGCCGGCCAAGCGGCAGTATGGACAGCAAGCTGCTCTTTCAACAACAGAGCAATCAGCAGAGAGTAGCTGTTAGAGACAGGCAGAGCAGATGAGCTGTAGCTAATCCTTAACAAAAAACAACTTTTTTACCTTTTGTCTTTAGCTGTTGTGAGATTATTTTATTTGTTAAATTTAAGTTTTTAATCTAAATGTATCTGCCCTAGCTTGTTTATCGACATTTTACTGTGTGAACTATTCCCTAAGCATTCCCCAAGACTTACAGGACACGACTGTGCCAGATATGCCCTGTAGCAGAGGTACTGCAGTTGTTAATGGGACAGCTTTGGGATAGGAACATTAGATGGCTAATCAATTGGCCTACAGCACTGATGACTCCTTTGTTCAGCTGCGACACCTTCTCCTCTTGCTAAGACCTCCTCTAATTAGCCACTTTACACTGGCCAAGATTATAAAGCTCTGGTGCTACGCAGCCCCCTGCTCTACGCAGCTGAAAAACACAGGAGAATTAGCCAATTTAATGGGCGGAAAGAAATGCAACTCAGCAGCAAAAGTTAGCAAAAACATTCCATGAACAGGTTCAAGGTTCTACAGCTTCAGAATGTATTGCTTTATTTCTGTTTTTATTGTTATTATTACTTTTAGTGACTATTTTGCCATTGTGAACACACTCAAGCACAACAACGAAATGTGACCTGCATTTAACCCATCACACCTGCACATGTGGAGCAGCAGGCAGCTATCAACAGCACCTGGGGAGCAGTGTAGTGGGACGGTACCTTGTTCAAGGATACCTCAGTAGTGCCCGGACCGAGACTCGAACCTGTGATCTTCAGGTCCCAAAGGCAGCGTTCTAAGCACAAGGCCACCACTAGCATAACTCGCAGAAATATTTAATTTACAGTTTACTATTTTCTCTGTACCCCAAATGTACTCGACTAGCTAAGATGTTAAGCATCCAAGCTTTGCTGCTTTAGTTGCTCCATGAAGCTAAGATGCTAACAGAGCTAACAAGTAACAGAAGCTAGCCTTGCATCTCCATCAAATACCAAAAAAGGTGTAAACACACTTAATGTCTTGGTTGACTGAGTACATTTTAAAAAGGGGTAAAACAGCAAACATTTAATTTTTCATTAGATAGTCTCTTGAAGACACTACACAGTAGCCTTTGCAATAAATGGATAAGTTCACTGCTCAGTGAGAGAAAAAAACAAATGGCTGTACAAACAGGCTTTTCAGTGTTTTCAAAGTCAGCAAAAAAAATGCTGTATAGTGACTGACAATGGCTGCTGGCAAAGCTGCGTTTTTTGTGACTTCAGATTTAGGCCTGCAAAATGTTGACTTTTGAATGCTTAGCAGGAACAATTTTATCTTTGCTGATATTTATTCCCAGTTGTCTTCACTTTTGGATGGGATGGCTCTCTTTTCTAACCTATGACCCCTGCTCATAATTAGCCCTCTGTTCGTGAAGACTTGTGATATCAAATGCCCCCCAAACCCCCCCACCTCCCTCAGCCCTCAGTGAGCCTCCAGAGCAACAATAGTGTAGTCTG
Organism: Arnoldichthys spilopterus; assembly: GCA_037974385.1. Taxonomy (NCBI): domain Eukaryota; kingdom Metazoa; phylum Chordata; class Actinopteri; order Characiformes; family Lepidarchidae; genus Arnoldichthys; species Arnoldichthys spilopterus. Next base: position 21,157,490 of record JBBPDA010000145.1, read on the forward strand.
TGTCAGCAGAATTACTCACTCAGAGTGAAACAAAGGAACCAGTGACCAACTCAACCAGTCAGTCAGGGATTACCCCTCTAAAGGCCAAACCTGGACCAAAGTGACATATAGTGTCCCCAAAACTGCACAACACTGTGACTTTTACAAAGCAGAGCAGTGAGTGTTTGTGTAGCATGATAATGCATAATGTAGGCTGACTTCACACAAAGAAAGATCTCCTCTCAAAACACAATTCTCAGCACAAGCACTTCCCTGTCGAAAACTAGAAGCTTTGCTAGGCAAAACACAGTTGCAGAAGTAAAACCCAAACTGACTTCTTACTTGTCCAGTTTTACACAGGTCACACTTCTGCTTTCGTGTGTGACTTTTCTAAACATCAACATGGTTAAAGCATGTTTGCAGCGTACAATGATATGTAATACTTTGTTCACACTACACTATTCTGAAAGTGTTTAAATGGCTGTACTGTCATAAAAAGTCACGCAACAATTGACATAACCCCCACATAAAACAGGAGTTTAAAAATGGTATGTGATTAGAAAAAAACGTTCTAAAGGACAAAAAAGGGACACGAGTAAAGTAATAGATTTGCACATGTAGGCAGTATGGACTGTCTGTTCTGCAAAGAGAGTTGGAGGTAAATAAACAGGCCACTATGAAAGTCCCTTGCCTTTTTTCGTTGACTTGTGTCCTGCGGTCTCACTGGGTTTAGGTCACAGACAACCGGCACATGTTTAACAGGATTGGCAATTAGTCAGCGACTAGTCTTTGTAGTGTGTACACATAGCATTTGTAAACGCTGTTGATCACCAATTAAATGTGGAATCACTTCAGATCGAGCGCTTTTGTCAGTGACCAACTCAAAAGCCACAGACTCAAAAACAGTCTTACAGTCTTGTAGGCGTAACATGTAAGACAGCACCAGTAATTGTGCAATTCCATCCTGTAGAGGGGAGACCAAGTGCGGCTCCTTACCTGGTTGAGTACAGTTCCTGGGCTGTAGCCCTAGCTCTTCTGTGTCGTTGGTGAAGTGCTGCAGCAACCTGCGGCTCTCCCACTTGTCATTGACCTCAGAGAAGACATAGCCTGTGAAGCAGAGAGAGACAAAGCACACTTGTGAGGTCGCAGCCCAGTGACAGTTAGACTTAGAAACAATAAGAAAATTGTAGTGAAAAGTAGAAAAAGTGGGACTTCACATGTGTGGGTCAAATATACAGGCTAATATATTATTTAAAGAAAAATAAAAATATAAACAATATCATTGGTCCAATATACTTTGGTTTAACTTGATGTCTACTTTTGCTCCAGCATGTGCCAAAACACATACATTCTGATGCTGTAAAGTGAACTCATCTAATTAGTCAATTCCAGTAATTATAGTCTCATAATTACAGTGATTTATATAGTCTAAAGAGCACCATTTTAAGCATCATGGCTTTACACATATAGAGGTCACCTGATGTTGCTTTTTTGCCTTGATTAAGTGAAGTGAAGTGAAAGTGACTCTTTGTCATTGTGAACACACTCAGGCACCACAACGAAATGTGACCTCTGCATT
>JBBPDA010000145.1:21180364-21194810 GCA_037974385.1 Arnoldichthys spilopterus
CTTGCTTTTCGAGCTTGTGATCTCTCTCTCTCTCTCTCTCTCTCTCTCTCTCTCTCTCTCTCTCTCTCTCTCTCTCTCTCCCTCCCCCTCTCTGTAATTCAGGCTGTCTTTTGATGTGCTATTAGAGCTGCATTGTCCAGATCTTACAAGTCCATATGTGTTACAATTGTGACAGTGAGCCAATAAAATGTTATGTTTTCATTTTTCTCAGCTGTCCTTTGATCAACCTGAAAGCTCTATTGAACACTGGATTTTAAAGGGGTTCTGACTGGCTTTTGTAAATATTATGAGAGGATAATGAATTGTGTTATTAGAAAAGATGCCTAAGGTATATTACCATAAGAGATGAATGTCATTAGAAGTGTCGTTGGTTACTGCATGTACCGGTTGCTTTAGTGCAGCTGCAATACATATTGCTTAACTGCTTGTTTTAGTGGTACATGTCTGTTAACATAAGCCAGCCAAACCCTTTTATTCATAGATAAAAGTGAACTTAGAGTTACTGAATTAAAGGAGGTGTTACAGAGGTTTAATTCCATTAATTGTATTTTTTTCTAGTCAAACTTGCCCCCCTTGCAGAAAACTTGCAGAATGTCAATTACTAGCCTTATGAGTCCATATATAAATAGCTTTGGAACATTTCCAACAGGAATGGAAAAAGTAGTCAGGCTCTAGGCGGCAAGCTTTCCCCTTTAACCCTCATTAGGTTCAATCCTTTGGGAGAGAGAGTAGAAAAAGTGGGAGGAGATGTGCAAAAAAAAAACATGTTAATGTGAATATGAAGCTGTGCAGCATATGTGCTTTATTAAAGATACCCTGTAGACCTATAGAGTCTATCCAGTTTTCTCAATTTCTGCTGATCTAAAATGTGATTTGTCAGTAGTTTTTAAACTGGGGGCCACAGCCGCCTGGCGCTGCAGGGGTACAGTAAAGGACATGGAAAATTTTGAAAGTTGTGTCTCTGCTTTTGTTATTCTATTAAACATGTTTAAGCCATTTCTAATAAAGTGTTTAAAATGGTAGGTAAACTTAATTAAAATGCCAGCCAATCCCAAATGCAATTCAGGGCTATCCAGCAACCTCATAACAAGATACCTGTAACGTCACTAAAGTGTGCCATGTCTCTAGTAAGCTAAGGAGAAGGTTAGCAAAAAAAAAAGGTTCTAGGGGGTTTTGGACTGTTGTGTTGCTGCAATACCCACTTACTGTCTCTCCCCGTGTTCGCGTGGGTTCCCTCCGGGTGCTCCAGTTTCCTCCCACAGTCCAAAGGCTTGCATTAGGTTGATTGGATTTGGAAAATTGCCCATAGGTGTGAATGTGTATATGAATGGTTGTCTGTCTGTGTGTTGCCCTGCGATTGGGTTGGCCTCCTGTCCTGGGTGTACCCCGCCTTAGGCCCACAGTCAGCTGGGATTGGCTCCAGCTTTCCCGTGACCCGGAAATGGAAGAAGGGGTTGGAAAATGGATGGATGGATGGATGGGTTGGCCTCCTGTCCTTGGTGTACCCTGTCTTGGACCCGTAGTCAGCTGAAATTGGCTCCGGCTTCCTTGCACCAGAAATGAAAGAAGTGGTTTAGAAAATGAATGAATTGATGAATAAAAGATCAAAGACAGTTTTCCAAAGTCAGTGTAAATATAAACAAATTTAGAATTTGATGCCTGCAACACATTAAAAAAAGTTGGAACAGAGAAAATAAGAGTGAAAAGTGTATAGAATATTCAGCTTATGCTATTTTGAAACATTCCATGATATGTGGAATGTTTTAATCTATGCTATTATTGTATTATTGGTGACTGGGTATAAAGATGGGCTATGGCAGATCCCTTTGTGCCAAACTTCATGAGAGAATTGTCAACCAATTAAAAAAATAAAGAAATTCAACACAAAATTACAAACAAGTCTTTCATCATCTACAGTACATAATATTGTGAAAAGATGCAGGGAGATCAGAGAAATCTGTAGGACAACACCTGAAACATTTAAGGCCTAAGAAGGTATTGCATGAGAAACCATCATTGTATTTTACTGGTGGGATGTGTTTAGAAACATAACATTACTCTTATGAGCCATTTTCTTTATCTGTCCAAATAACATATTTTTATTAGTCTTTATTAAATTCATCTAATTCCTTTATTTATCACTATTTTGAAATATTTTAAAGGCTATGTGATGTTATTGAAGTTTTTCAATTATTATTCCATTTTGGATTGATGTATTAGATAATGACAGACCTGCATTATACTATACGATAAATTATTTTAGCAGTAATCATCAGACAGAAATATAGCAATAGCAGTAATTATATTTATATTTAGTAATTATAGAACAATGAAGAAATTGCAACAGAAGACAATCTAGACACACCTGGTTCAACCCTTTGTTAATTGCCAGGTTCATTGGGTGTCCTTCTGGAAGGGAATTGCCAAACTTTGCTGCAGCACCACCCCTGGTGTAAAGTGTAAAGTGTTCAGCAGCAGCATACATTGTCAAGAGCAAATAGTAGAGGTAAAAACACATGTCCAAATACAACTTGAATAAAAGAATCACTTTAAACTACAGGTACTTAATTCATACTTAACTAATTATTACATCAACATCATTTTTAATTAATATATGCACTTACACTATATAATTACACATATATTAGTTTATATATTAATTAAGCATAATGTAATTATCAGTTAAGAGTTTTGTGCTTCCATATTGTAAACTGTTACCAAATAAGTTTAAGTGGAACATTTTTTGTGCATACAACATCTATTAGTTGGCAAAGCATTCTTTGTTTTCTGTAATCTACCTTTGGTTTAAACTATAAAGCAGTACAGCAATGTAAAAATACAAAGCAGTAAAGCACAGTAAAAATCAATAATGTAACTTAAGTTGCATTGCTCCCTTAATATTTTGAGTTATTTGAATATCCTAATAGTAAGCTAACGTAACATAACATTCCTAAATACCTAAAGTTCAGTGGCCTCAATATTTTAAGGCAGGTATTTTTTTAGGTTAAAATGGAATCAGATGTTAATAGTTACTACTCACCTCTACTCATGAGCACTGACAATATGTAAAAAATATTCTGTGCATATGAAGTGAAATAAAATGTGTTGGGTTTTTCTGAGCCTTGGTTCCTCCCGAGGTTTCTTCCTACAGCTTAGGGAGTTTTTCCTTGCTTCTGTCACCTTTGGCTTGCTCATTGGGGTCTCTGACCCAGTTTCTGTAAAGCTGCATTGCAACAACGTCAGTTGTAAAAATGCGATAGAAATAAACCTGACTTGACTATTGAGGTTGTGGTGCTGAGCAGGCTCTTTATAGGCCTTTACAGTATGAATGATAGTGAAGCCTGTATTTGGGTCATGTTTCCCTTGGGTTCAGTCCATATCACTGACTTTTGCTGAACTGCAGAGCAGGTCAGAGTCTTCCTGTAGCCTTTATTATGCCAGCATCCCTGTCTTGCTGCTACCTAATACACAGAAGAAGCTCAAAGAGATAGATTACAGACAAAGAGCACTCATATGTACTTCACCCACAGAAATGCATGCACACACCCATTTGCACGCATGTGTTGTGTATGGCAGAAGTGTGGCCATTTAACTTAAAGCGCATGTGGGTAGAAGTGCATATTCTTTTGAGTGGGGAATAGGTCTGTTAGCATCATAAATATTGATGGCTATTTAGCATAGACTGAAATAAAAGCGCAGGCCTGTAGTCTGCCCACAGCGGAACAGCGTTTAGAGGAATGTCACACAGGAGCAGAAAAGAAGGGCTGCAGTGACAGGGCCAAGGGGACTAAGGACAGCGTGTTCTCTCTCTTTCTGTCTCTGTCTCTGTCTCTCTCTCTCTCTCTCTCTGTCTCTCTCTCTTTCTCTCTCTCTTTCTCTCTTTCTCTCTCTCTCTCTCTCTCTCTCTCTCTTTCTTTCTCACATGCACACACACACACACACACACACATACCATTTTCCTCTATAATCACTCACTTGCTGTGCTATATATAGCTCAGTGCATGAAACATGAAACAGTACTGATGTGTGTTCTGTCTGACTGGGTTGCTTTTGTCCTCTCTGCACAACGCTGGGACTTACTGTGAGGTCAGTTTACCATAAATTTTACAAAGCTGTGCATATTTACCTCACTGCTCAGTTCTGAAAAAAATTTTACCTTACTGTTCAGCTGTGCAGAAGGAAATTAGCACAAATTCACTAGACTGCACTAGAGTGCCACACCGACTGCAATCAACCTGACAAAGCAGGGGTCGAGAAAAAGGATATGTGGACAGAAATGAGGACAGCCGCTGTAAAAGTCAGTTGCTGCCTCACTCACTCAATATATCAGGGGACTCCCATGGTCTTTTGAAGGGCTTTTGAACAGTAAAGGGAGCAGAAACATAGTAGTTTTTGGGTTGGTGCAGGATAATTTATAGGTACTGAAAAGAAAAACCTTTAGGTTTATAACTGAATAATATTCCTACAGTAAAAGGTATTAAAGCATGTTTAAAATCATGCATGCACACTCTATGCTATCACATAATTCCAGAAGAGCCCAAACAGTTCAGTTATCTAGGAAACCTCATTTAGGAGGTTTGCACAAGGAGGCTACCTGTGGGTTCTGTGTTGGGATTAATTTTGAGGCACCACAGTTATTGTAGGTTTACAGCCATTGGTTGGCAGGATCATGTTTGTGGGTATCATGGCTTGCTGCATGAGACAGGCTTGGAAATTGTGATTCTTTGTGTTTTCTTTTTTTTTCCTTCACAAAAGAAAAAAGTCTCATAATAAACAATATAAAAAGTGTTAACTATTGCAACAATATTATTTTGCTATAAGTGATGGATCCAAGTCTAGTTACCTTTCTAATTTCATGAGAGTCAATAACCACATGAACAGCTCTAATGTTCAGCTTAGTTGACTTAACATTAGAAACTGCTTGACACTGCATGCCCTCATTTTTTGTTGTTCCTACAATTGTAGTCATTGGGATTTCCAAGTATATTCATTGTTCACTTCAATTTTCTTAGTCATGATTGAGTTTGCCCATTAAAGTACATGAAGCACCTACACACTGATGTCAAATCATATGTTGATAAACTTAAGTTTAGCCTCAGTACACCCTTTTTGAATTAAAGTGTCAAAGACAAATGACTTTTTTTTGTTTTTCAGTGTAAGAATTTTCATTACTTCCTATCACTGCGGGATATTTCATGTGTCTCTCTTTCTCTCTCTCTCGCTGTCTCTCTCTCTCTCACACACACAAATGCACATACACACAGACACAAACATCATTACAACTGGTCTAACTGAAGTGCACAGCAATACTGTGAAGTATTGTACTTTGGCAAGTAGCAAAATGTGACATATTGCAAACCACTGAAGTGTCTAATAGGTGTAGTGTGCTGTGAGTAGGGAGAAATGAAAGAACTGAGAAAAAGAGATATGCAGAAGACTACAGGGGTGCAGGTGTGTGCAAGTAGGCCGTTCAGGTCCAGACTTTACTGAGTGTCCTAAATTACCCTTATCTGCTCTGTCCTTCAGCCATCTCCTCTCACTCAAGTACACAGCCAGGGGAGCTCCAGTCTATGAATGTTTAAGGTTGGGAGCTCAGTGGCTGAACTATTAACTAAAACTATTGCAGTTTTTGTCATTAAAACAAGTTTTAATCCAGCAGGATTAATAATCATTTGGATGGTGTAGTTTAGGAGTCTCTTGCGACTAGGTCTAATGCATGACAAAGACAATGTTTTGCCTATATATTTAAATATTATTAGAGTAGCATAAACTTTTGTCTCTTGTGAAAGAGACTGGTTTAATGCATATCTAAGGTATAGCAGCCAGTCTCAGTCTTGCCAGATTTGTGATCTTGGCCGGACTTTAGGAAGGGCTTACCAGGGCTGTTGGCCAAGGCCCCCCACCTGTAGGGGGCCCCAAAATAATCTGAAGAATTATTTCATACAAAAAACAAACAAACTCTGGAGTAAAAATGAACGTATGGTCAGATGAATGCACACTAGCCTTGGAGTTTAGAATAGTATTCATTATTTTCTTTTATTATTTTAACTCAGCACACACAGTTTGCAAAAGATCTATATGTTTATCATTTGTTCATTTGTTCATTTGTTCATTTGTTCATTACAATGTTTTCTCTAGTTTTACGCTACTGGTAGGAAAAAAATTAAGGTAAGAAAAAATATCAGAACACCTGGCTGCAGAGGTCTTGCAGCAACCGGTCGAGTCGGGCAGCCAGTAATGTGGAGGATCCTTATAGAACTGACCTTGCTCCCTCGGGAAAGATCAACAATTCAGTCTGAGCGAAGCTTCTGAATGCACATACAAACATTAGAAATTATTTTTTTCCTCTGAATTTCACTTCCAACGCAAGCTTATAAATAGTGTGTACATCATGAGACAACGGTTTCTATATTCCTCATCCATCAGATCTGTTTATTGTTTGCCACATTTTCAGTAAAGGTAACACTTAGTCATTTTTTGAACACTGGAAACACAGAGCACAGGTCTGAAGTAATTTGATAGTGGTGTGGTTTAGAAACTAAATTTGCCTTTCATACGGCTTTAAATAGATTGTTGCACTGTTGTCTGTTTTCTGGCTTATTATACTGTCTGTACGGCAATGATTAGTTAAAGATTTAACCTTTTGAGCATAGAATATAGACATGTCTCTTATAAGCTAATAAATTGTGTAGTTGTCATAAACTTTATTCTGTGACCCCAAGCCATGAAACTTGATGTGTAAAACACTTGCAACATTTTGTGTACTCAAAATTTTTTGTGTAAGTAGGCCCCTGAAAATGCATATGCTAAGGGCCCCCACCTCCCTTAATCCCTGTTTGTAATGGATTGTTCAATGCACAAATAACACTCCAAATGTGTCTCTGCATAAACACTCCTATAACCTAACTGCAAATATAGTACCATTACTTTGTACAGATTCCACAGCTGTACAAAGTTGTCAGACAGAAAACGTAATGTTTATCTAAAATGCCCCTTTATCTTGGATATGGAGTAATAATTTGGTAACAATCTCTCTGCAGCCAATTGGTGCTAAAAATAAATTGTTAAAATGTAACTCCATAAAGAAAATAGTTAAAACATTGATCTTCTTTAAATAGTGATCCATGTAAGGGGTTGAGATGAAGAAACAAGAGAGGTTATGACCAATGCCAAATTGTGATGGCTAGGGGACTAGAGCATCTTCAAAATGACAGGTTTTGTGGGGTGTTGCTGGTATACAGTGGTCAGTAGCTACCAAAGTGGTCCAAGGATGAACAACTGGTGAATTGGCAACAGGGTCATGGGTCCTTACTGATGGGGAGTGGGGAGTACTTGCCCATTTGACCTGATTCCCACAAAACAGCTACTGTGGCAAAAACTGCTAAAAAGGTTCATACTGCCTAATATAGAAAGCTGTCCACCAGTGAAGGTGCCTACAATAGGGACACGACCATCAGAAGTGGAAAATGGAGCAATGGCAGAAGGTAGCCTGATCTGATGAATAATTTTTTTGTCCATCATGTGAATGGCCAGATGCACCTGCATTGCTTACCTGGGGAAAAACTGACACCAGAACGCAGGATGGGAGCAGTGTACGAATGAAAAATCACCACAACTGAACATCATGTAAATTTATTACACAGCTTTAAGCTAATTTAACTTGAAGACACTAGAGTTCACCCAACTCAAACTTATTAGTTAAGTCAAAGTTCTACTAACTCATATTTTTTTACCTCTCAGTTAAATAAATTACCAAAATGTTTTCCCCAGTTTCCCCACAATTTCCTTCTCTTGGGCTCCCAGTTGTGGATGGTTGTGGCATTTCTGGGATTTATCTCCTGATGTTAGAGTGAACATTTAGATGGTTGCACTATACCCAGGGGCCTAGTTACTCAGAATTTGGTCCCATAAATGCTTAATATGCTGTAAATATATATTATTTATTTTATATTAATTATTTTATTTTATATTAATTTATTATTTTAACTTATAATCTCTTGTTCAAACGTTTCTAACACCAGTAGGTAGTGGCGAAATGAAAAAATAAAAATATCATTCATGTGAGATCCATAATTAAAAATATATGTTTAAACTGTGTGAACATTAATAAAACATTACTCAGTACAATAGACAATTTCAGTCATTTTAGCACTTAATGGTATACCAGCAATATTAATCTTTCTTATTTAAAAAGGGCATTACTGTGAATCAGAAGTATGCTAGGACAGAGCACTTTTAACTGAATAGTGATCTTAGCTCTCCAAGCTACATTTTAGATTGTCCTAAGTCCTTAGGGCTGAGAATGCAGAAAATAAAAACACATTAAATCTATAATATTTAATGATTCATTATCCTATTTAATGATTCATGTGTCTGGAAATTCAGTTTAGTTCAGTTCAGTTTAGTTTAGTTCAGTTCAGTTCATTTCAGTACAGTTCAGTTTATTCCAGTGCAGGTGCTTTAAATCAGACTGGATCAAAGAGTATAGCTTTAAGCATTTGTTAAGGCTATGTAAGGGGTTAGTGGCTGTAAAAGCATGTATTCCAGTGGGACGTGAACTAGAACTAGGCTATTATATAATATCACATGCTCAGACTATGTACTCTACTTGCTCTCCATCTTTCTAAGCCATGCACTCTACCTCCCTAGTGTATAAGCCTTATGCTTTTTCCATTCCCTGTCACAACCTCATAGGATTCACAATGCATGTGTATAACAAAACAGCAAATATAATTAGGCAGTTTTGTTACTTATATACAATCAGTGAAAGAGCAGAGTTAAAGCAGCTCATGGGTAAAATATCTGTGCGATATGAAGTGATGCTCTCTGGGCACTTAATCCTCCTCTGCTTTGAGGGATTATTCTTTTTTCCTGTTAGCTTTGCTGTACACTATATTCTCTGTACCTATAACACAATGTTTCTTTTTTTTCTAGCTGAAGAATCAGGCTGTGCAAAGAAGAACCTTTACTCTCCTGTTACTCATTACTATTACCCACAGCTCCTCAGAGACTTCCATTTAGACAAATAAGCCTGAATGGATAGTAAAAATCTGATGAACCCAGTTTTGCTCTTAATCAAAATATCAATTAGCCTATGTTTGGTGGCCTTTAGTTTACAAGATAGAGCTGTAATGTAGCTAACAACTGATGAAGGTTTAGAACCAGAAAGAATCATACCTAAAGCATCACACATTTACATTAAACTGCACTGCACTTATTGATCACAAACATCCTTGCACATGTGGTTTCTAACACTGTCTGACAAGTTTTTATCTATTAAAATGGACATACTGTAAGTACAGTTATAATTTAGGCCTCAAGATGGCTGCAAATATGATTTTCAGCTAAGCAATATTCTTTATTTGAATAATTAATTAAATGAAATTGCATAAATTAATTAATTTAAACAACAATATGCTATACCATTTCAGATCCCACACAATCTTGCTCTTGTATGCAAATGTTTTGGGTAAGGATGGTCAAATTTCAAGTTTATTTTGTGAGTAAAATAATTCTCAAAAACACATTCTCAACACAGAATCAATCAGCATGTTCATTTTGATTTGTTGGATTTAGCATATTTTGGGGGGGCATATGTGAAAATTTGCAGTAAATGCAACATTTAGATTTGGTTCCTGTAAAGGATGCTTACTTATAAAGTAATGTAATTTGAACAATGGTATTTAAACATTTGCATATAGCTGTAAATTTGGTGACTTTACAGTTCAGCACAGTTTGTGCCAAGTTTAGGCACAGAGTTTGCACTGTGCAAATTTCATGTTAGCCTGGAGATTTCAGTGAAAAGCTAAAGAGGCTATTTTCAGACAGCAACCAAGGCTCAGATTTTTTTTTATCTTTGAGCTCACGTGAATAATACTTTAGTACTGTAGGGTCATTGGTTTTTTTAGATTAAAGCCATAGGAAGCAAGTAACAACTTCTAGTCAGTCAGTTAAATAAGCAACAACAGCCTTCAACTAAAATGTGTTTGTACCGTTTTTTCTGCTCTAATTTAAATGAGATAATATAACCATTGGTTTTATTTAACATGCTCCCAGTGACACCAAATCAGAGTTTGCTTCAAAACCTTGCACATCCAGTCACCCTTATCTAAGCCCTCTCATCACCTACTAAAATCTTATTAACCCCAAGCAAGGGGTCAAAGCTGAGTCCAAAGTTTTTCAGCAACGTTTTAAAAAAAGAGTTTTTAAGTATTCTGGGTTTAAAAAAGAATTTCTCCACTTTTTTACCATCTCCCGAGTAAAGCTTTTCTATTCCTCATTGTTCTAAAGAAGCCATGGTTATTAACTTTGCCTGTCTCACTCACTGGGCCGAGAAACACCCACACCTTTATCTCCTGGTTCTGAACATGCACTCTGTCAATATTGATGCCAAGCACTGCCAGAGAGCGCCCTATTATTACTGAGCCTCTAAAGAGAGGAGAATGAGAGAGATTGAGAGAAACAAAGGGAGAGAGAGAATGACAGAAAGTAAGAGCTGGAGAGAGAGTTGGCAGTAGGGGTTCCCCTCAGTATGCCTGCCAGACAAGCTCATCTGGAGGAGTGAATTGAGAAGAGACACAGTAAGGTAAACCAGAGCAAATTCCAGCACAACACATGAAGGCAATATTAGTGGCAAGAACAGGAAACAACATGCACACTGTTCCTTCTCCTTGCCCTGTTCTTCTCTTGTTGCTGTCCCACTTTTTGAAAGTTTTTTTTTGCATTCGTCTAGAGGCAGTCAGAAGTTGTTTACTTTGTCTTCAAATCTATCAGCAGCAGAGCAAATTGCAATGGATTTCAGATGGCAAGTATGTTTGGTTTCCTTATTTAGTGTGTTAGCAATAAACATGTTTAATTTTAAATAGCTTAACAACCACATTGTGACAATGATTGGGTGATGTTTGTTTTATTGTGCTTTTTTGTGTGTTCACTGGTACAAAAATTAAAACATTCAGATAAGAATGTTATTGAAATATTTATATAATAGTTTTAGTTTAATAGTTAGACTAAGCATATAAAAATCTTTTTTTTGTATTAATTTGTCTAAAGGTTCTGACTGAATGAAGAAGTTTTAATGATGAAAGAATAGCAAAATATCAGTTTGATCTAAAATATTTTATATTTAATAATATCTGTTCATCCTTTTTTATTCTGAAAAATAGTATTCTACACTCTCTAAGAATTTTCATTACCTAAAGAGCATGTAAATGATAGTTTTCAGAAGAACTGTTTTTTTTTTTTTGTAAATGGAAACGTTTTAAATAAAAAATGTACATAAAGCAAAGAAATGAAATGAAATGAAATGAAAAAGTGGTAAAGAATATGTACATCTGTGAAAGCCTTTATTATTATTATTTTTAAAAAAGATTTTTCTATGGCATTAGGTGAGGCAGGACAAGGCATTTAGCTATGTAGCACGTTATTGTACACATTCAGTGTGCTTTACAGACATAAAATAAGCATAAAAATCATAACAAGTTAGCAATATACATAAACAATAAGATCAATATAGAAGAAAATGTAAAACTTTAGCCAAAGGAGAAGGTTAGCCAAAATTACCAAATTGGAAAAATTTTAAAGAATACAGATAAAAGTGTATGATTTGTGCACATATTACAGAGATAAAAGTAGAGCCTCTAATTAATTGAAGGCAGCAGAAAACAAGGCAGTTTGTAACCTCAATTTAAAACTGGCCACAATTGTTTCAAATCTGATCTCCATGAAGAGCTGGTTACAGCTGTGGGCAGCATAAAGATTAAATTCCATTTTACCCTGTTTATTTACGGTTCTAGGCCCCACCTTCTGCTGATCTAAGAAACCTTCCAAAAATTACAGAGATATATTTAGGGCCTAAACCTTATATATAATAAGCAACATGTTGAAATCAATTCTATATCTGAACAGATGCCAGTGTAAAGACCAGAGGATTGGAGTAATTTGCTCTCTTTTCTTCTCTTTTTGGGGAGGCCAGTAAGAACTGCATTGCAATAATCAACCCCAATAAGATAAACCCGATAAAAAGGCATGAATGTAGCCCTCCAAATCTTGTTTTGACACAAAAAACAATTCCTGTATGAAGAGTCTTCAAGTCTTTAAGGACTTTGTTTCTGAGAGTCCTGTCTAATATTGTTTCATAGCCAATGGTATGAAAAGATGCACTAAGATCTAACAGTACCAAGAGAGTTATTTTACCAGAGTCTGTATTTAAATTAATGTCTTTAAGACCTTTAGAGCTGTTTTAAATGCTAATGAAAACCTGACTCAAAGTTACTGAAGTAACAATTTAAGGTAAATACTGATTTGACTACTTTTTCAATGACTTTGCCCATAAAAGGGACATTTAAAATAGGCCTATAATTGTTAAGTGTGGAAGTATCCAGGTTTTTCTTTTTCATGAGGGGTTTGATAAGAGCAGTCTTTAGTGATACGTGGCAGAAAATAGTTGTTCATGATTTGCGGAAGATGTTAAACAAATAAAAATTTGCCGGTTATTGTTAAGTTTTGTGATGAAAAAAAAGAAAACGCATTACACTTTTTAGCCAATAGAAATTCTAGAGATAACTCTAATAACTCATTGTGGCACCTTTTTAAAGAGTGTTGTCATTGTTTTTATTTTCTCTTACCTAATACTGAGGTATTTCTCATTCTTTTTTTTTTTGAAAAGTCTTGGTCTTGACTCTGTGCCCAAATTTTGATTTGTCCAGGTCTCGGCTGTAACTAGCCTTACCTGTGATATTCTCAACTATAACAATACACAGTGCTGCACATTTCAGACAGAAAAAGAGACAGATAGTATTGATTTAGTGGAAGCTAACACTGCCCCTGTCACTGAAGCATCTTGCTGGGTTTTTTTCACCAAACCACCAGTGCCTGGTCTTTTCCATGGAGACTCCACAATGGCAGAACTATTCTGAGTCCCTTATTGTCTTTGGTTTCTCTATATTAGGCAAGGATACATTAGCTCTTGATCAAAGTCAGGCCAAGGGCAGGCGAAAGGTAAAGGACTAGCTGGGACAGACTCAGTAGGATAGGGAGGGGTGCTGGGCCCAAAGCCCTGTGATAAATCCCATTTTGGAATGTTACCTGGAGGAAGGACAAAAAGGGTGGACAGATGCAAATATAGGTGTGGAGAAAGATCTGTTGTAAATGATGTCATCTCCCAGAGAAGAAAGAGGTGGCCTGCTTTTAAGTTCCTTGACCTAGCAAACCTCTTATATCCAGCAATGGCATGAGGCTATTTGGAACCACTCAGAAAATAACTACATACACAATAAGTGCTACTGCAGAGTACTGATAAAATTTGTTTAGTGCCTGGAAGATAGAATGCTTTTTGGAAGTATTGGAACTCTTATGGAACTCATATGGAGCAACAGGCTACAAAAATGTGATCTTAACATTTAATTAATCTTCCCCTAAAATGTGTTATCTTGACAAATAAGATGATCTAAAAAGTAAAACAGCAAAACATTTAATTGGTTATTTTTTATGTGTTTGCATTTTGCACATGCAGACTATTTTTCCCTCACTGAAAGGTCAGATTTCAATATTCAGTTTTAGTAAGATTGTAAAAGTGACAGGTAGTGTCCCAGGCCCTTAGCGCATTCCATGGACCCAACAAAAAGAAAACATTGATTTTAGTTGTCAGCAACCACATGCTGGAATCAAACTACTGAAGCATTCATTTCATCTTAGAAATTTGGATTATCATTGCCAATTCCAGATAGCCATTGACTACATTGTTTTAAAAAAAGAAAACTTTTGTTTTCATTCTTAATTCAAGTTCAAGTATTATTGTCATATTCAGGCAACAATGGTACGTCATTACCAACAATGAAATTATTGGACTCAAAGCCTCCTAAGAAAATTGCACACATACATAATACTGATAAAATATTAATAAAAAAAAGTGAGTGCACACATAGACTGTTTAAAATGTTCAAGCAAGGAAAAAAAACATGAACTAAAAAAAGAAATGAGCTATAAAAAAAACAAAAAAGAGATAAACGTGTGTGTAGGGTCTGATTAGACATGCACACTACAGCTGAAAAGCAATCATACATACATTATGAATTACTGCTTTCATTATTGTAACATCAGTGTGGTACATGTATAAAATGATGGATTTTAAAAAAGGTTCTACTCTTCTGCAACTTCATAGGTCTTAACCAATTTGTAGAAAGCTGTAAAAATGATGAAATGTTAGATGTATTCAAATAATGAATATAATTCCCATAATGACTGAATACTAAATGGCATCACAGCTGTGATTCAAGTGCAGTAGATCATCACAGCTGTGATAATATTCATGATAGCATATAAATTCGAGCTTTCTCTTTCTGTGCAGAGTTTGCAACCCCTCCCTGTGTTTGCATTTACATTTACATTTACATTTATTTATTTGGCTGACGCTTTTATCCAAAGCGACTTCCAGGACAGAGGAAACAAT
>JBBPDA010000145.1:21212221-21232191 GCA_037974385.1 Arnoldichthys spilopterus
ATAATAATAATAATAATAAGAAGAAGAAGAAGAAGAAGAAGAAGAAGAAGAAGAAGAAGAAGAAGAAGAAGAAGAAGTTTTTAGTGGTGTTGATACAAACTTTACTAAAAATATTATACAGTGATGAACTCTTTAAATCATCCTAACCCCTCCCCTTACACTGCCCTTGATTACATTACACTTTTATGTCTTCACTAAAAATTGTACTTCAATCTTATGTACATATAGATCAATTAGCCTTAACAATTTAAAGCACTGACAGGTTAAGTGAATAACACTGATCATTTTGTTATAATGGCCTGTTAAGGGGTGGGATTTATTAAGCAGCACCTGAACAGTCAATTCATAAAGCTGATGTGTTGGAAGCAGGAAAAATGGGTAATTGGAAAAGTGTAAGGACCTGAGCCACACTGACAAAGTCTTGTGGCAGGTTGCTGGTATGCCGTGGTTATGCATAGGGAGTGAAGTGTAGCTAGGTAGCTCTATGATAAAGGGTATTCCAGACATTTAAACCTTACAAAGAGAGTTAACAATGCAAACGCCAGGGAGCGCTACATAGTTAAATATTTCTACCAGGATAAAGGGGGCGTGTGAGACCTACGCGCGCGCGCGCGTGCGTGCGTGCGTGCGTGCGTGCGTGCGTGTGTGTGAGAGAGAGAGAGAGAGAGAGAGAGAGAGAGAGAGAGAGAGTGAGAGTTTGCGTTAGGGCGCGTGCGCTGCAGTCCCGCACCGTGCCCCTGGAGCGATGGCGCTTTAGCGGTCTACGGCGGTCAGAGAGACCGGTTCTACACGCAGCTCCATGGCGGGAGAGGAAGGAACTATCAGCGGTGGCAGACGGGCGGGGCGAGGGTCTCTTCCGTAGAGACACGGGTCTTTTCCAACGGCGAGAAGGGGCAGAAGGAGAAGACGTGGACAAGAGGCACCGTGGACTGTCCGCGCTGCAGTTTCGGTATGGATAGAGACGAGATCGTCAGCACAAGCGTCTCGTAATTCCTGCTGATTTTCTGCAAAGGGAAATTTGGGGAAAGTGCCGGGCGGAAGGGCGCCGGGCTGCTCCTGCCTTTCAGTCTCATCTGTGTAGGGAGCCTGCGCGCCGGCAAGTCGGCTGAAGAGGGATGGAGAAGCCGAACCAGGCTCAGCTGCAGTCAGTCATGGCCAAGAAGACTGAAAGTAGCGCGGAAGACGTGTCTAAACTTACGGACGAGGAGCTCCTCAAGTGGAGCAAGGAGGAGCTGGTGCGGAGGCTGCGCAAAGCCGAAGCGGAGAAGATGAGCGTTATCGTGGACCACAGCAACCTGATCAGAGAAGTGAACCGCAGGCTCCAGCAGCACCTGAACGAGATCCGGGGACTGAAGGTAACACCGCGGAGGCGGATGACAGCATAGAATAGCGCCACACCAAGTCCACCACACCAAGACGCTGCTAGTACAGAGGGATTTGGAGTTAACTGAGAATGTTGTGTCAGGCCTGATGATGTTCCATGTCTAACACTTGAGAAAATACATGTTAAAAATACCACAGTAAAAATATGTTTATTTGAAATCTTTGGATAGATACATGGATGCTTATGGATGCTTGGATAATCAAAGGATGGTGAAAAACGTTCTGTTTTTTGTTTAGTTGCATGAGATGCATAAGGAACATAAGGAAGTTTGGGGAATGCGTATCACACAAAGCCAGACAAGGATGAGTCAAAGGATGTATTCTAGCTCATTTAGTATTCTGAAGGTGTGTAAGGCAGTTTTCAGTCATAGATGTTTGGAAGGGCAGCAGTGACTCAGTGGGTTAAGGCCTCATGCCAGAGATCAGAACGTGATGGAGATGGAGGGTTCCTGGATGTTGCCCTTTTACTGAGGTCAAGCATCCTTTCTCTGCTGTTGTGCCTTGAAGCAAGGTACTTACGCCCTAAGCTATTCAAAGAGTATTGCCTTACAGCTTCCCTCCATTCTCTATGCCCAGCTGTGGCGGTGGCCTTGGATAAGAGCAAGGAGCAATACTGAGAATAAATAAACATAAACGGTTTCTGGAATAACAAAGAAGTAAATGAAAACCGGCCAGATGACTAAGTAAAATTAAAGGGGCCATTTCACAAGGAAACAAAATGTCCTCATTTTTTAGTAAAGAGCTTGACATGCTATATAAACATAGCTTCAGAATATTGCTTTATGGAAGTGAAGCTGCAAAAGCATCCCATTTTGAATTTATTGTTTCAGTAATGTCACAAAAATCAGTACATTTAGAAATTTCTGCCAATTCAGCCTGGAGCAGTTATGCCCTGCATGCTAAGGCTGAAGCTATAAGGAGTGTTTGAGCCTTGTGAATTACTAACAACAATGGTCATTTTATTTTTCAACTATTTTTGGTACAGACAACCATCCAAAATCTATAAGAGAACTACAGAGAGAACAAAAATATAAAACAAAAAGGGCTTTTAAATTAATAAGTATCTCTGTTAATGCTTCGCCTTACACATAACTCCATTGTATGTATGCTGTGTGTGCATGGTATGAACTCTTCTAAGGTCCACTGAAATATAAAACATGACATGGCTTTTTTGGGACTCTGTGCAATGTTTTTTAATGTATGTGCATTTTTACATTTTACATACATTTTTGAATCAGAGCAGTTTTAAAGGGCCAACATAAAGAGAAAAAAACAAGAAAATCTACTACATTTAAAACGTATGCTTCTGTTCCCTCAGTGGTAAATTTATGGATATTAAGATGCAAAACAGCCTTTTAAAAAATTTGACATTGACATATACCATATATATGGCTATAGCAATGTAGGCCGACTGAAGTTATAAGGAGTGTTTTCACACAGACCTGGAATACAGAACAGAAGCCTTTGACATTTATCAGACTTAAAGACTCTAAGGGACAAAGAGAACTATGAGAACTATTCAGGACTATTTCAATTATTTTTAAATAACAACACACAAGCTTCCCCAGTGGTACCAGAGGAGTTGGACAATTTCTGGTGGTTTATGAACAAAGAGTAATATGTGTGGGAAACAATGTTAATGTCGCTGTTCTGTGTGCTGTGTTTGAATCACTTCTCTTCATTACTGGAATGTTAAAAACTTCCTAATGGCTTTAATACTGCATACAAATTGTCCTTCTTTTGACCTTGCTGTTGAGTTGTTCATTTTCTTGCCATTTGTCTTGTAGGAGGTGAATCAGAAGCTGCAGGAGGACAACCAGGAGCTGCGGGACCTTTGCTGTTTCTTGGATGACGACCGGCAGAAAGGAAAGAAGGTCTCAAGGGAGTGGCAACGCCTTGGCCGCTATAGCGCTGGGATCATGCGCAAGGAGGTGACACTTTATCTGCAGAAGTTGAAGGAGCTGGAGCAAAGGCAGGAGGAAGTTCTGAAGGAGAATCTGGAGCTGAGAGAGCTGTGCCTCATGCTGGATGAGGAGAAGGGTTCTGGAGGTACTGTAGGGTCAGTAGGCACTGGAACACCTGCGGGCTGCAGGAACTCGATCGATAGCCAAAGCAGCCTGTCCCATGCCAGTGTGCCTGGGCCAGGGCTGCTGAGGGACGTGGGGGATGGAAGCAGCACCTCCAGTGCAGGCAGCACAGATAGCCCCGATCACCTCACACACAAGCAGCAGCTGCTGGTCGGTCCAGTGGGGGGCAGCCCAGAGCTCCTTCACAAACCCCGGTCGGGGTCAGGGGAAGAGGGGCCAGGCCCAGAGCACTCTGGTCGTAGACGAAGCACCAGTCCAGAATACGCTGCCCACACCTTCCCTCAAGTTTGTCGGCCTCGCTGCGGTTCTTTCTCCAGCCCCGACCACAAGGGTCTGCGAGGTCTTAGTCCAGAAAAGCTCAGCAAAGGCCTGTCCAGAGGGAGCCCAGAGCAGTTCTCTAAGCACTTGCTGGTGTCCTCTCAGCCTCCTGGAAGCCCTGATCTCTTCCAGAAGCACAGGGCAAGCATTGGGAGTGCATGTGGGAGTCCGGAGCCCAAACAGATACTGTCAGGGACACCTGACCATCTCCAAAAGGGTCGTGTGATTTCTGGAAGTCCTGAGATGCTGAGGCATGGCTTCACTGGGAGCCCAGAGCATGGCAAGTTCGGCAGTCCAGGCCGGGATGTGGCCCAGAGGAGGTCAGGAGGAGACGAGATGTCCCCGCATCACCGGAGCATCTACAGCGGTATGAATGGTGGGTCTGACTGGAGCCTGCTGTAGCACCCTACACTGAGGGCCATTTCAGTACACTACATGCAAAGGGATGGTCATCAGTCGTCATGGAGGGCATCAATTTCGAAACAAAACAAAACAAAACAAAAGCACCCCGTAGCCAGGCACTAATCCATCCCATTCAATAAGCTTTGATCTACATTTAGTTAAGTTTTCCTTTGCACAGCTCAGATGGGGCCATGAGGAGGTAGAACAGGGCCGTTAGTGTCTGGCAGAACGCCTGATCCCTGGTAAAAGGTCGGTGGTGTCCAGTCTTGGTTCTCAAGGGCCATGATTTCGGCAGGCTTTAGCTGCTACCTGTCAGTCAACCTGTGCTTTTATGCTTCGGAAACCATTTACGCACTGGAGCCCAACTGAGGGAACTGTAACCAAACCCCCATCGTAAAGTTCAGAGGCCCAACAAAAAGCCAGAGGACAGTGCCACCCAGCAGGACCAGGAGTGGACACCACTGTTTTTGCCATGCGCTTCCAGGTGAGTGGAGTGGCAAACAGAAGACTGCAGCAGCAATAGCACTGCAGCAGTTGCAGTGAAAAGAAACAGGGTCATTGCTCTGCTTTCTTCTCATGCGCTCTTCTTGCTTTATTTTCATATGACACCCTCTTCTTACATGAATACCTTAGAGACCCTAAATTCCCCTTACGGGAATGACTGTAGTTCATAATGAATTTCACAAAGTGAATGTGAAGTGTGGGAAGCCAAGCGCTGCAGTACACATACTGAACACTAAAAGTGCACACACGCAGTCTCGCATGCCCTCTGGCACACACACACACACTGCATTCTCCTTCTAATGAAGCATTCTACTCATAACAAAGCTTGATTGTCACAAACCTCTGTACACTTTTTAGACCTTTCTGAAGAAACGCATTTGATTTGTTTATCCTTTGGTGATGTTTTGTTTTTCATTTTAACATCAGTTAAATGTTCTTGTCCACTATGATCAAGTAATGACTGAATTATTAAAATGTTGTCATATAGCCTTATGCACACACACTTATAATCATATAATCAAAAGTTTTTACTAGGGATGTCACTATGTACTGATCAGCTATTACACAAAAGCCACCTGCTCAATATTGTGTAAGTGTTGTAAAAATATTCATGACCCCTTGAGGCATGGACTCAACAAGTTGAGTTTGTATAACAATGCAATCAACAATGATTTGGTTCGACAGACAATTCAGTGCTCATGGTTTTATACCCTTGTGATATTTCCAACAAAGTAAGACTATAACTTCTAAGTCTTATTTATTCCTTCTTAGGCAAGTACATTTACATTTACTTTCAAATCATTTTCTTTTAACATCCTAACAATATTTTAAATGAAGAAAAATTATGACTGTATTTCACTGGGGTACTATTTACCATTCAAAGTAGAGTTGGAGGGCAGGGGGAAGGTGATGCATAAGATAAAAGTGCTTGCCTGGGTTGTTGATTTGAACCAGCTCAAGACTATAAAAAATGCATTTATGTCCAATATCATGTGTGTGTGTGTGTTGGATCTGGTGGCTATGTTCCTTTAGCAAATATTACAAGGTATAGAATGATTTGTAGCCTAGTGTCTTCATGTTACATCATAAAGTAATGATCTTGAACATGGTTCATTGTTTCTACATCAATCATTCCATGTCCCTATTCACTATAATTAGGAATTGTTAATTCACATTTTTTTAACTTTACAGTTACATTACCTATAGTGGAGGTTCCCACTGTGTCATGGGCTGTTTTAATCTCTTGTTTTTGTCGTTATAATAAAGAGATGGCACTCACCTTGCAATTGCCATTTTCTCCTGGTTTATGACAAAACATTTTATGTAAAACAGTGATTGATAACTCTGAAAATGGTCAGGAAACCACAAAAGTGTTCTAGAAATAACTGGGAATCTAAAGGGTAAAATACAAATATTAGATGCATTTGATGCTTGAAGCTTTATGTAGCAGTTTTTTTTTTACAGGGAATCCTTCAGTAAAGCCTAGCAGAATAGTATTGGTGTAGCTGAATAGCCTTTTAGATTTCTAGCTGACTGCTAATGTTTTTTTAGCTTAGAGCAAGTTTAACAAAACCTTTTACTACATATACACTTTTACTTCAAATGCTTGCAATTTTTAAAAGCAAACGTTTCACTTTACTTCATATACATAAAAATTTAAACAAAAAATTGCATTCATGATATCCTACTGGTGCTGGTTTCCACTTTTCTATGATGTTCATAAAAAATGGCTTGAGTTTTAAAAGTTGACCCTTGTGGCGAATTTTGAGACTGCTGAACCCAGCTTTATAATAACCTGCCAATTCCATGTGTATTATTCAAACTGCAAAGTAATCCTTAAACCTACTTAAGAAAGTAATTTTTATTTATTATTTTCAAAAGTTAATATTAATCAAATGGTTGTGAAAGCTTAACTTCATAATAAGGTATAATGG
Source organism: Arnoldichthys spilopterus (assembly GCA_037974385.1). Classification (NCBI taxonomy): domain Eukaryota; kingdom Metazoa; phylum Chordata; class Actinopteri; order Characiformes; family Lepidarchidae; genus Arnoldichthys; species Arnoldichthys spilopterus. Next base: position 21,218,850 of record JBBPDA010000145.1, read on the forward strand.
TTGTTGCTGTTTCAGAGACTGGGATAATGAATGTGTGTGGAATAAAGAAAAAAAATCAGCCACCGCTGTTGGTGTGGGGCAGGAGTTCACTCCAGCAGTAGGCTGTTAATGATTTCTTGAAGGGGTAAAGTGCTGACATGTAGAGCTAGCCAAGGCCATGGGACACTTCCTAAAGCAGTGCTGTTTACCTTACATTGCGATTAAGAGGCAGATAAAAGCAACTAATTAACACCTGAGTTCAGTGCGCTGGAAGACATGTCCAGATGCTTTGTAGCGACTGATGTCTCTGACTAAAAAGGCAGTTCTTCTGCTGATGGAAGATGGTTTTGACAGTCAACATATGGAATCTTAACATACATGCTGATAACATTACACAGTGTGGACATAGCAGTAGAGGTGGCAGGGCACAGAGTTGACTAGAGAACTGTGTTGTGTAGTGTGTTTCTACAGTGGTTCTTGAAGGTTTTATGAGCCATTTAGAATTTTTTTTTTTTTTTGCAAAAATATGATCTTAATCATTGTCTGACTTTTAGTCAAAGATCTAAAAGTAGATACAGATAACCCAGTTATACAATATTACATATCTGTGAGTGGCAAACCTATTTGAAAATTAGCAGTTAATATGAAGGTGAAATTAGTATTTTTAATCAATTGGTCAATAATCAGGTATGAGTGGGCGAACTCATTTTTATTAAAAAGAAAATTCTGATTTTAAAGTGTATCATGACAAGATAGAGATTTCTGAGGGTCATAAAAACAGTTGACAGACAAATAGTTGTTGATGCTCAAGCAGGCTGAAAAAGGTTTTAAAATCATTTTACACAGCAGTACACAGTAAGGCAAAAGGAGGAAATTCAAAACTATTGTTTTCCTTTTCAGGAGTGCTTGACCAACAATGATCACTCCTAGGGCAAGGCGTTTTGTAGTCTGCAAGGTAACCAAGAAAACCAGGGTAACTTCTAAGCCCTTTTATTGGCTAATGTTAATGTTGTGAGTCAACCGTCAGGAGAATACTGAACAACCATGGTGTACACCGCTGTATTGCATGGAGAAAGCCAATGCTTTCCAAATGCAACATTTCTGCCCATCTACAGTTTGCTAAAGGTCACATGGACAAGCCAGGAGGCTATCCGATAAAGGTTTTGTAAATGAATGAGGCCGACATAAAACCAAAACCTTTAGGTTGAATGAGAAGTGTAATGTTTGGATAAAGGACATATTCCATCTGATGGTGAAAGCATTATGATTTGGGCCTGTTTTGCTGCATCTGGGAATGGAATGCCTGCCGTAACTGATCTAGGAATAAATTCTGAATTATACCTGCAAAATCTTAAAGAAAATGCCAAAAAGAACTGAATCTTAAGAGAAAGTGGAAGCAATAAGACAATGTCCATAAGCACATTTGTCTTAATTAATTAGTAAGTTAATTAATAAATAAATAATTATTTAAAAAAAAAATAATGAAGTTAATGTTTTGTAATGGTCAAATCCTGACTTTAACCCAATAGAAATGTTGTGGGAGGACTTTAATTTAGCAGAAGAAGAAACCCACCAACATCCCAGACCCCTACAGTTACTGTAACACATTTTCCTCAATAAATAATTGCTAATGTATAATATTTTATGTCACATTTATTTAATTGGGTTTTTCTTATTCACTTTTAGCACTTGTGTGAGAATCTGAGGATGATTTAAGCCCTATTCATGCAAAAATATAAAAATGTTTACAAACTTTTAAGCACCACAGTAGGCAGACAGTACAGAATTTATAAAGAGTAGAAGAGGGCTGCCGAGGGCTTTAACTGAGATAAATTCTTCTGATTACTGTTACTTTACTGACACCACCAGCTAATGAGGGCAGATGGTCTGTAGTCATAAAACTTTCTAAGTTGCCTATACCTCTGATAATAGTAATATGCACCAATTATTTTTGGGTCATTTTTGGCCTAACTGAGTTTCACCAAAGTAGAACAACCCTACCCCCCCTCTCTCCCATCCTTTCTCATGCATTTCTGCCATTTGCTAAAATCCTGTGCCAACAATACAAGCAGGGAATTACAGTGTGTCCATGTTACCCATGGCCAGCCAGGCAGGATTATCCCATAAGAGGGTTTGGACAGACAGATTTCTTTTTATTTTTCCCCTCCACTCTAGGGCATGGCTGCTTTTAGATGGCCTCTTGGTTTGCAGCTTCAAACTCACTTTTGCTGTAATTAATAAATCATATTCAGCATACATTGCATTTTAAACAGCTCAGTGGATCATAATTTAGGGACAACATTTTAATTAAACATATGAATATGTCTATATGCCTGACAGACCATTACAATAACTGGAATTTCTCTTTAGTGCAGCACTATATATGGGGTGGGGGCAAACAGAAAGCTGCCAGACATGGCTTACTTATTGAGGATTTAATGATGATTATGGATGTATGCTTAATCTTATTAAATATACTGTGATGATGAGCTTTTTTGGATATTTGGCCATATTTTGACAAGGGGTTTATTTGGGTGATAAGGTTTTAGTAATGCAGCATCTAAGGGTTCGGTTCAGTACTGAAATTTAAACTGACCCATCCATTTTGCAGTTTTGAATTTAAAGAATGTTTGGTTACGCTATTTGAAATTTTCCCCTCCTGCAAAGATATGTAATATAACAGCTCCCCAGCCTTCTGCCAGCCTATCAGTGTTCCATTACCGTAACCTCCTTTTTAGCCAGAGTGATCTCCAGCAGAGCCAGGTTTGCTATCTCCACACTCAATCCCATCCACTCTGCTCCCAGAGCCCCAGGGAGAGCCAGCAGACCAGGCGGATATCTGCCTCTCTCACAGAGGACACTGCCTGTGACCTTGACCAGCCTCACCCTAAATATAGCTCTACAACCCGGGGCTGTCCTGTGAATCTGTTTCACAGGGGTCTCTCTATGTGTGTGTGTGTGTATGTTCCCCAGGGCCTTCTGTTGAGGAAGCTCAAAGAGTCTGTCAATCAGATGGCCTGTCAATGCCTCATGTAAATAATGAATAATGCCATAGTTGGGCTGCATTTGCATTGGTAATGTGACAGAGAACAAGCCTTGCTCACTGTTTACGCTTCATGCTTCGTGGGCATTTGGCGTAGTTCAAGGCTGATCTGACAGTATACTGTTGTGGTGATTTGCAGTAATTTCATTTAGAGGCTAAGCCACTTGCTGAATTGAAAGGGGGGGGGGGATTGGTTTCTGCGTGTCTGCTTTAACATTTAACCAGAATTAATTTAATTTCTCCTTTTCATTTCTCATGAGATCTAGTGGCTGGTGGAGAATGAGCGTCAGACCGCCCTTTTTGCTCCCTTTCACTCTGATGCTGAAAATCCACTTCTGAGAAGAAGGCCATGCTGGGTGCTGTGAGGTTGTGTAACCGTTATGGAGCATTTCTTAGAAGTGTCACTCTCTAGTACTAAATTAAATCTACTCAGCTCTTTGTGGCCCAGCCTGTTGAACGGGGTTGAATATATCGGCATAATTAACGGCTGTTCGCTTTTTTCACAGTTTAATGGAAATTCAAATGTAGCTAAGCTGTTGTCCAAACAGACAGTCATGTATTCCCCCAGTGATCCCTGTGTGTTGTCAGTAATGCCATAAGCTATGAATATTCATGTTGGTTGTAGTATGCAGGACTGTCTGCAACAATGCTTGCATGTAGTGTAGAAAAGGAAGAATAGATGAATGCATTGTATTACAATGTTCACCGATAATTAGTTAGCTCAGGAATAAACAATCGATTCAGGCTTTTGTGTCTTTGCAAGACACAAGTTATAGGAACTCTAAGATTCTAAGCTTTTAGGCCCCTACAATATCCTTCAAGCTTGCTGCTAATGCAACTTTAGCTTTTGATTTGTTCTAGTTCCCTTGTGCTTAGGCTCACCCTTACAAATGCATCATTTTTTATATAATAAGATAGGGGCAGAAAAAGTTATGTTCTCTAGTGGCTTCCTAATGGGAGCCAAAGAGAGATAGTAAATAGTGAAATAGTTAAATAGTTGAAAGTAAAGCCAGTAACAGTAGCCTTGCCATGGCTCTTTAATTTCTTCTTAAATACTACTTACTATATTCAATTCATTTGTATTGACACTGCATATGTGATCTAGTGATAATTATTTTTTGAAGTATGTAGTTATTATTGTCAGCTGCCAACAGGCACATGTAAACATTCTTAGCATCAAGAGTTGCTGTCTTGTTTAACAGCATATATTGTCAACTCTTACTCACCTCTTCTCCAGCTAATCTCCTAATGGGCTAATTAAACACAGTGAAAATGATCCACATTATTCATTTCAATTACTGGCCCTAGGATACATCTCTCACGTTCCCTGGAAGGCATCCCAGTGTGCCAGGGGAAGGCTTACATTCCACAAATAGGTAGGACCAGGGGTGTTAAAATGCACAGATCCATTGGGATGGATCAATCTCAAGGCGGCGATTTAACTGCATTGATTTAAGAATGTTAGAATAAATTATAATTGATATTATAGATGAATAATTATAATAATACTCATTAAATTAGGCACTGTGGTAAATGAGTGAACTGAACTGACTCATGGTAAAATTTGAACTTTAAAATTTAAAACTGATCTATCCATAGTCTGCTTAGAATTTTTTATTTTTTTTTTGTAGCAGCTGTTATCAGGTTGGAAAAGAAATGATTACTATTCAAAATTCCAGTCAACCTATAGAAAACTGTGATTAGAGTTTCTAACATACATTTTTACATTAGACATGGTTACCAAGCTATGCAAAATGGAAATGACAATGGAAAATTTCCAATAAACTAGCAGTGGTATAGTGGCATATAAATAACATAATACAGAGGTTTTCTAGTCTATACTTTGACAAAATTACAAATGTAAGCAATAAACTAAAATTACAACAGATAAGAGACCTAAAATGTTTATTAAAACTGAGAAAAAAACTATCTGCATTATCTGTCCAAATTAAATATAACTAGATTTGTTTTCAGAGAGAGAGGCTAATGTTTTTGTTTACATGAATTTCGTTGTATTTTTTAGCTCAGTCATTCATGCTGATTTCATCCTCACTCTCATGTATTTCATTTTATTTGCTGTTATCTTCTTGTCTGTCAAACTCTTTCTGCTTCTCATTTTAATTTCCTTCTGGTCATTGAAATTTGATGCTTAGGTTTTTTGACTGAAATTGGAGTTGTTGGGAAAAAAATTAACTGAGTGAAACCAGTGATTTCTTTCTTTTTTCTCGTTATTACTGCTGATTTGGGCTTAAGCATTTCTGGCATGAATTTTTTCTTTGTTACACAGCCACATGTTAATTGACTTTAAATCTCAAAACATATTCTGTCATTTATATTACTGTAGCTATATTACTGCATATTAGAATTCTGTTAACAATGTTTTGTAGATTTGAATATCATTATTTATTTACTTTTGGTCACATCTGTGGGCCCCTCAAGGGCAGGGCCAGGGTTAATCACGCCCCTGTCTCCTGCTGGCTCCATTTCTGGTTTACTTGATTACACAACCAGAAAAACTACATCCAATCTATCATCTAACATTGTGACCTTGAACACATACATTTAGATTAAATACAACTGAAAAGTCATAACACATTCTTAATGTAGGTATTTTGACAAATACTGCATTATGTTCTGCTTTTTCATATTATTTTGAGCTGGTCCAACCTCACATATAGGTCAACTGAGTAGGTTCCTTTGCTCAGAGGAATGCATTTTTGTTCAGTTTAGTTAAAATACTTTGTTAAATTACAATATATATTAGTTCTTACTGTTTTTAACATTTGTGTTTTTAACACATTCTTGTCTGACCATGTTATTCTTCTGAATGTTAAGAAATTGAATCAAAATTGGAATAAAACCCAATTTAGGCTTGCAAGTTACACCCTTAGCCAGCACCAGTTTAGACTCAAGCCTCTTGGCTTTATTGCTTAACCCATGAAGTCCTTATAGAAGCTGCTGAGATCTCATGTTGAGAAGGTCACTGGCAGAGTCTGTGGATGGGCAGGGGAGATGAAGGGTCTGGTTTGATCTTTACCTAGAAGCCTTGGCTACCCGCTGGTTGCGGGCATAAGAGGGCAGTCATTGATCATTCCCCTGGAGGAAAACAGCGAGGGGGCGGGCAGCAGTCAGACAGCTGCAGGGCTCTTACCTAATCTGCTGTTACATCCTCTCAGTACAGCTCAGGCCACAGGAGCTAGATTAAATCATCCACCATACTGTATGAGTCTTAAATCGCAAAAACGTTAAGGGTGGCAGAATCAGTGTGTGATTGCTCACAGTGTTCTGAAAAGGCTCATAAATTATCTACTGGTTATTCCATAGCACCCTGCTAAGAATGGAATGCTAAAACATAGGGAAAAAAAACAATCCTCAACACTAATACTGGCTGCATTATTAAAACTGATGTCACATTTTCCCCCAAAATATATTGTGATATAACAGTTCATTTAATTTTAAAATTTAAGTTGACATTAATAAATAAGAAAACTCAAGATTAAAATGTTTCTGTGATAAAGAAAGTTTTATAAACTTGAAATAGCTTGATTTTACAGTTGTTTTCCCCTCTTTCATTTACTTTAAAGGGATCCTTTCACAGTATTATACATGTTGATGAGACTGGAAAAAAATATTTCTAAACTATTTCTAAATTTTTATTATTATTAAGTTTTCATGTATTTTGAGCAAGTCTTTTCCCCCAAATAAATAAATAAATAAATAAATGACACACTGCAGCTGACTACGTTTTCAATACTGCAGTACACCAGTACTGCTAAAATTAAAAATTGACATTGTAGTGTGGCAGAACATCTTACCAACATAGGCAATATAATATAGCACTGTAGTCATCTACTAGTTTAAATGAACATGTTGCTGTAGGCAGTCTGTCTCATTATATCACCCTCATGTGTCTCAGTCCTACACTGCTGACCTTTTGCATTGACAGGGGAATTTATGAGGTAGCTGATGTTACACTATACAGTGTAGGAGTGGCTATTGCGCCTGTGTGGAAGAAGTGCAGTCTTTCAGCATCCTAAGCCACTGAGTCACTGCTGCAGGAAATACATCCACTGACTAGCTTGGAGGAATATACTGTACACTGCCCACACATTCCACTAAAAAGCAAAAGCCAAGATTTTTAATTCAGGAAATTCCTTTACTAGAAGCTCATTGTAAATAAAGTAAGAAGTCTGGCATTAGGTATAAATTTAACTTTTTATCTGATTAATGCTAAAGTGGAAGAGAAAATATTTCAGTGTTGTTTGAATATTATGAAAAGTTCTTATTGGGAGTATAGAGTATAGTTTTTGCACAAAACACAGCATCCTTTACATTTTTGACCCTTTTTTATTTTTCTGATTTTGTTTTACCTCACAACAATCAGAAAGAAATGTGTAAACTGGAACTAATCAATGTAGAATGAAAATTGAATGTAAATTCAATTTACTGTGCAAGTCTATATGCGATGACATTTATAATGATAAGTTTTATAGTATAGCAAAACTGAAGTAATTAAGTAAGGTCTCACTGCTTTTACTCAAATGTAGCATACTTAAACCTAATTGACCACAGAAATCCAAGAAATAACTTAAGCATGAGGTGAGAGACAGATAGCTCATCTCCTGGAGAAATACCACAGGCATCTCAGCAGAGAAGGCCATCAGGAGTGACATGGCTACTAGCAGCCATGGGAGTCCTTTATTGAAGGATCTAAGATATAATAAAATAGAGAGTATATTTACACTGGTGCATGCCCATGTCAGTTTACACCAGCATTGCTTGCAATAAATGGTTCACTTATGAATCAGATACCCAGTAGTGTTTTTGGCTTGGCCATGGGCACTGTATGAATTACCATTCTATATACACATGTCCAGTAGCTGTATTATTGGTTTTGGTGTTGGTAAAGGCATACAGGAGGATGTAGGAATTTTTGTTTGTAAATATTTAAGATGTTGTTATTGATGTTATTGTTGAATATTCTTTTCATTTTTTAATCATAAAAAATTATGTTGACAACAGAAAATAGCTCTTGTCCTACATGGAAAAATGTGAAACCAGACAAATGTATACAGTGAAAAAATAGTGAGAAGGACAGAAAGAGATGAGATGCCTGTTTTTTTCCGCAAAGAAACTGCTGCACTTTTTGCTCTTGGTTCAGACAACCAGGCTCACATTTCTGAGCATAGGCAGAAAAGGCAGAAAGGCTGCTCATGTATCAGACTGAAAGCTCTGTGTGCGGCTTTCAGGCACAGATTGAATGTAGCAGGCATGCTACTGCTAATGCTACACATACTGAAAGAGAAACTGCATGTTAGGCAGCCAATAGAAGATACAGTGCTTTAGGAGTACACTTTATAATGCTGTATGTGCTGTATGATCACATATATGAATATACAGTTATATAGGAAGGTTTTGGCATCCCTGGTCAAATTGCTGGTTTGTGAAACAATATCTGCATAAAACAAATATGATACATTTAAATGTTAAACTAATGTTAATGCACTGTTTATTTATTTGCTATTTTTTGTGCATATAACCTACAGTGAAATGTCCAATACATAAATGTAATAAAATATGTGTGTAAATATTAGGATCTTTCTATGAACTAAGCTAATCTATCAACTAGAGTGTTTTTTAGTGTCTCTAAGTTTATTGGACTAATTGAGCTTAATCCCACTCAGGTGCACTCATGATATCCGACCCTTAAAACCCTTTAGGGTAAAGAATATAAAAATATCTAAACACATTCTGCTCATAATATTTTCTGATTGAAATCTTGATAGAAATAAAAGTTAAGGCAAGATCTGAAAGACAATGTAAAGTCTCTGAAAACTGTAGACTGGTGAGGTATGCAAGGCAAAAACCCCACATCTCTTAGAAGGACATACAGGAAGATTTAGTTGGCTCATACTGTTGCACAAAGATCATGTTCATGAAGGGTTCATCAGAAGGTATCATTAGCTGTAAATTCAATGACACAAGTATGCAGCACAGTATTAAAATAAACCAGACACATTTTTAAAATAAAGTGTAGTGGTCTGATGAAATAAAAATGTAACTATACCAAAGGTGGTTTCAAAGTAGAAGCATTTTCATAGTATAACACTTTGCCAAGTGTTAAGCATGAAGATGAATCTGTTAGGCTTTGGTAACAAAGCAGTGATCCAAAACAACTATGTCAAGGAAAGAAAAGTTTTGAAATGGCTTGACCTCAGGTTAATTTAGTAAAAAAAATCATTACTATTAGAGGTGAAGCTGTGCCTGAATACACAAATAATACAGTTTGCTTTATGTTTGCTCATTTTCTGCAAAAAATTACCCAAACCCATCAATCAGGCCTTATGTATACACAACCAATCATTTGGTTACCCAATATTCATGGTGTGCTAGTAATTTATGTTCTCCTAAAATTTGGAAAACAGGCAGAGGTGCCTTTATTGTTCACCAGTAAAGCATATCCACAAATGCAGACAGCACAACAGACATTCTTATTAAGGTCAGGTGTGGTGTGTGAGAGAGTTTTAACACAACTTGCCTTCAGGCCCATAGCTCATGAGCTCCATTCCACAGATAAGATGGGTGGAGAAGTCAGCACCTCCCTCTGCACACATGCAGATGAGTAAGGAGGCAATTGGCTGAAGGAGATTGGGGAACAGAGCTGGGTAATTGGTAAGGCCATTAAAATGAATGAAATTTGTATGCAGATGAGCATGGCTTTAGTCAGAAAGAATAAGCTATAGATGAAGCAGTTGTCACTATGGAAGGAAGAAACAGAGGCTTATAGTGGGTGATTTACCACTGCAAAATCTCAAACCATAATATAGTGGATGATTTACACTGCAAAATCTCAAACCATAATATAGTGGATGATTTACCACTGCAAAATCTCAGACCATAATATAGTGGATGATTTACCACTGCAATATCTCAAACAATAATATAACAGATGATTTACCACTGCAATATCTCAAATAATAATATAACAGATGATTTACCACTGCAAAATCTCAAACAATAATATAGTGGGTGATTTACCACTGAAAAATCTCAAACAATAATATAACAGATGATTTACCACTGCAAAATCTCAAACAATAATATAACAGATGATTTACCACTGCAAAATCTCAAACAATAATAAATTATTTACCACTGCAAAATCTCAAAAAATAATATAATGGATGATATACCGTTGCAAAATCTCAAAAACTACTATAGTGTGATACCACCTGAATTTGTTCTTAATCTAACCTTTTACTGGTGTGCCACAAAAGAGTCTATAAGACTTCTTCAGGTAACGATAGCCTGTGGCCTAGCAGTCCGATAGCTGCCTATCTGTTCCTTTGTACCCCACCGCAGTACCGCTTTTGTCCTTCAGCTACATCAAACAACACACTGATCTCACTTTGCCTTGCAGTTTTGCCAAAAACAGAAAACCAGTTAGACAGGAATGCTTTAATGGCATCACACTAAGCAAGCTGGTTCGTGCTGTCTACCATAGCTAGCTAACTTTATTAGGATTTGTCTCTGATAACTTACAAACTTGTTTCCAAAGGTAAAAAAGTAAAACATATTACTGGCTTTAGACCAGACCAGGCCCCTACTCCCCACCTCTTGAAATTAGTCATGCAGATCCAGTCAACAACATTTTGTCAGTTCAACACTGTTAGCATGTCAGACAACTCTCAGTGAGTAACATGAGCTGATTCATGTTTCTCTTCCTCTTCCTCTCACTGTTAGTCATTCAGACTTGAATCTCCCCAAGCACACCACAGCACACTACAACGCATGCACGCAAACACACGCACACACACACACACACACACACACACACACACACACACACACACCCACACACACACACACAGGTTTCACAGTCATCTTTGGAGTGTAGTACCATTCCATATTGATGAACACATTTGTCACAAAGCTTTTCTCAGCCGGTCAGATGAGCTGAGAGTCCTTGAGAGTCAATTTTCTGCTCACAAGAGCCCTCCTCAACTATCGTAGTAAAATGGCCTCCACTTCACTTAGAGTAGCCTTGTCATTTGAGAAGTAACAGACAATGACTTTACTGGAAGCACATTGTTGTGTGGTTCAGGGATTCTTTGCTGTTTGCTTAGTGAGGATGTTCTTAATGCTGGGGGAAAAAAGCAAGTCAGTTGTTTATTTTTTTAATTGCTTCTTCTAACATGAAATCCCTCTATTGAGGCCCAACGTGTCAGGCTTTTTCAGGTAAAATTTGATGTAGCTAAGATGTTCCTCTGTTTGAGTAAGGAAAGATGACTGCTGCCACTGATTTCTGGAAGCTGGGTCAGTGGGTCACCAGTGCTGCTCTCTTTCTCTTAGTTCTGTTTTTTAGATCAGCTGTGACTAGTAACACCCTCCCCACATCTTAAAGCATGCACCATTCTTTTGGTACAGTTTGTACTGCTGGGCTATTTCAGGTGGAAAATATATCACCAAACTATTTTTTTGTGGGAGTAAAGGCTCTCTGTGGAGAAGATACAGCTATGGGCAACAGACTCTGTGTCTTAACGGTGAACAATGATTAGAATTAATTTAGCCTGAGGGAAATACTCAGTGTGAGGTATTTTATCATCCTGTTTTTCGAATGGCAGTTTAATCTCTTGACTGTGGTGATTTTCCCTGATGTGTTTCTATTATAGGTTCTGCACCACTACAGGCTGAAAGGAGCAGAACAAAACTATAGAAAACTGTATGAAAAAAATAAATACATGCCATACATGCATACATACATACATTTTACTTCCATTGCTTGAAGGAATTTCATATATGACACAGTAAAGTCATTAAGACTGGCATTATGGGACAGCAGAAGTTGGCCTGGGAGGACTGTAGCAGGGACAGCTTGAGAGGAAGTTTTAGACCGAAGGCTTTGCTGTCTTTCTGTTGTCTGTTGTCACAAGGGCAAGGTGCAAAGTGCTCCACAGATAGCAATAAGGCTTTTCTTCCAGGGACAGCCTCTAAAGTAGGCCAACAACTGCTTCTCCTCCCCTCATTAGCATTTCACTTTGAAGCCCTCATTATTATTATTATTATTTTTTATTTTTTTTTGGTGTAGATTTTTAACACATTAATATGTATGCACATGTCTAACCAACTGTTGCACCCCTGACCATTTCCATCGCTGCTGGCATAAGAAAGACCTCCTCCTTGTGCTTGTTAATGAAAAACAACCAAACAATGAAAACATCACAAGATTCATAATTTAATAAACATATCATGCATGGAACTACACCCTCAGGTAATTTTATGCAATTATTTCCATCTTTTCTCATAAAAAGCTTTTAACTTGAATGGAAGAGATGTAGGAGCAGTATGTGTGAGATATCACAGTGTGTTTGTCCTCCCTTTGTTCTGTACTGCAAACTGCCCTCTGATCTCTTTGAAACAGGCCTTATTGTATTCTATGAAGTGATCTATCTGTGGTGCATTTCTCTGTGTGTAGCTCTTTGATGTACTAGGCATTTTAGGCTGTCGTTCAAAGAGTGTCTTACTTTCTTTCTTTTGTTTCCCCCTTTATCATTTTCATCACTCCATTCTAACACTATACACAAAGCCAAAAGCTCAGAGATGTCTCTTAGCTTAGTGGATGACATCATGTCAGCTAAGCTGGGCTAAATGACATGGGTTCATCTTCCTGTACACATGCCAACAATGCTGTGTGCAAAAACACAATGTTATTCTTGTAATGCATTTTTTTCAGATTTCACCTTGAAACAAAGGGCAAGTATTAGCTATTAGATGTTAGCATAGCATGCTAAAACAAGGGAGAACCTGGCCCATGGTGTATGCTGGTATGCTGAATTCTGCTCATTGAGAGAATGAAAAATATTGATTTGTGTTTATGCTTGGCTACTTTGCTTCTCACGAGTATATTCATTATTTTCACCCCTGTGAAGGCCACCCAGCAGCTCAGCACAGCAGATAGGAGCTTATGGGTTTGTTTAATGAGTGGCACAGTTGATTCTTCTGTGAAGGCCAGCAGGGAGGTCCTGTACAGTCTCTGATGAGAGAAGAAGCAGACTGGAGCATCTGGAGAGACAGAAAGGGAGAGACAGTGATGAGATATTGAGATCTGGCTTCTGCTATTCTAACAGTCACACATGGACATACAAACAAAGTACACACACAAACATGCATTAAAAACAAAATTGATTACTGTTACAACTGTCCAGTGTCCATCAGCTCAAGCACACCTGTTCTCTCCCAGTCTAATACAGGTCCTTCTCAAAAAATGAGCATATTGTGATAAAGTTCATTATTTTCTGTAATGTACTGATAAACATTAGA